>JANJGN010000016.1:93785219-93975219 GCA_026770705.1 Isurus oxyrinchus
GTCTCACTCTCCTGTACCTGGAACACACTAAAACCTTTCTCACAAACTAGTATCTGGAACGACGTAATTGCTGTCGAGAAATCTTGTATTTGGAAAACTCTAATTCTCCTCTCACATTTCTGTATCTCGAACACTGTAATACCTCTATCACACTACTGTATATGGGACACAGTAAACCCTCTCTCACACTCCTGTGACTGGAACACAATAGTCCCTCTCTGACACTTGTGTGTCTGGAACACACTAGTCCATCTCTCACACTCCTGTATCTGGAACACACTAATCCCTTTCTCACAATCCAGTATTTTGAACACTCTAATGCCTCTCTCACAGACCTTTATCTGGAATACTCTAATCCCTCTCTCAAACTCCTATATCTGGAACACTCTAATCCCTCTCTCACAATCTGTATCTGGAACAAACTAATCACTTTCTCACCCTCCTGTATCTGGAACATACTAATCCTTCTTGCAAAATTCTGTGTCTGGAACAATATAATCCCTCTCTCAGACGCCTGTATCTCGAACAATCTAATCTCTTGCTAACACTCCTGTATCTGGAACACTCTAATCCCTCTCTCACACTCTTGCAACTGGAACACACTAGTCCCTCTCTCACACTCCTGTTTCTGGAACAATCTAAACCCTCTCTCGCACTCCTGTATGTGGAACACTCTATTCCGTCTCTCACATGCCTATATCTGGAAAAATCTAAACACTCTATCTCACTCCTGTATCTGGAACACTCTACTCCCTCTCTCGCACTCCTGTATCTGGCATGCTCTAAACCCTGTCTTGCACTTCTGTATATAAAACTCACTAATCCCTCTCTCCCACTCCTGTATCTGGAGCATACTAATTCCACACTCACACTACTGTATCTGGTACACTTTAATCCTGCTCTCACACTTTTGTATCTGGAACACTCTAATCTTCCTCTCACACTTCTGTATCACAAATTATCTTATCCCTCTCTCGCACTCTTGTAACTAGAACACTCTAATTCCTCTCTCTCAATCCTGTGTCTGTAACACTCTATACCCTCTCTCACACTCCTGTATCTGGAACACTCTAATCCCTCTCTTTCAATGCTGTATCTGGAGCACTCTAAACTCTCTCTCACTGTCCTGTACCTGGAACACAATAAACACTTTCTCACAATCTAGTATCTGGAACAATCTAATCCCTCTCGCACAATCTTGTTTTTTTGGAAAACTCTAATTCCCCGCTCACATTTCTGTATCTTGAACAATGTAATACCTCTATCACACTATTGTATCTGGAACACTGTAAACTCTCTCTCACTTTCCTGTGACTGGAACACACAAGTCCCTTTCTGATACCTGTGTGTCTGGAACACACTAGTCCCTCTTTCACACTCCTGGGTTTGGCACAAACTAATACCTCTCTCACACTTCTGTAATTGGAACACACTAATTCCTTTCTCACAAACCTGTATCTTGAACACTCTAATGCCTCTCTCACAGTCCTTTATCAGGAATACACAAATCCTTCTCTCAGACTCCTATATCTGGAACACTCTAATCCATCTCTCACACTCCTGTATATAGAACACTCTAATCCCTCTCTCACACAATGTATTTGGAACAGTGTAATCTCTAGCTCAGACTCCTGTATCTAGAACACACTAACCATTCTCTCACAATTCTGTTTCTGGAACAGTCTAATACCTCTCTCACAGTCCTCTTTCTGGAACACTCTAATCCCTCTCTCACAAACTTGTACTTTGAAAACTCTAATGCCTCACTCACACTTCTGTCTAGAACACTGTAATCCCTCTCTCAAAGTCCTGTATCTGGAATAATCTAATACCTCTCTCACACTTCTGCAACTGGAACATTGTAATCCCTCTCTCACACTCCTGTATCTGGAACAATCTAATACTTCTCTCAGACTTCTGTAACTGGAACACTGTATTCCCTCTCACACAGTTATGTTACTAGAAAACACTCGTCCTTCTGTCACACTCCTGTTTCTGGAACAATCTGAACCCTCTCTCACACTCCTGTATTTGGAACACTCTAATCCACCTCTCATGCTCCTGTATCTGGAACACTCTCACCCCTCTCTCACACTTCAGTCTGGAACACTGTAATCCCTCTCTCACAGTCCTCTATCTGGAACACTCTAATCCCTCTCTCACAAAATTGTACTTTGAAAACTCTAATCTCTCACTCACACTTCTGTTCAGAGCACTGTAATCCCTCTCTCAAATTCCTGTATCTGGAGGACTCTAATACCTCTCTCACACTTCTGTAACTGGAGCATTGTAATCCCTCTCTCACATTCCTGTATCTGGAACACTCTAATAACTCTCTCACACTTCTGTACCTGGAACACTGTAATCCCTCTCGCACACATATGTAACTGGAACACACTCGTCCCTCTCTTACACTCCTGTATTTGGAACACTCTAATCTGCCTCTCACACTACTGTAAATTGAACAATTTATTCCATCTCTTGCACCCCTGTTTCTGGCATGCTCTAAAACCTTTCTTGTGCTCCAGCAACTGGAACACTCTACTCCCTCGCTCACAATCCTCGATCTGGCATGCTCTAAACCCTATGTTGTACTCCTGTATCTAGATCACACTAATCCCTCTCTCCCAATCATGTATCTGGAACCCTCCAATCCCTCTCTCTCACTGCTGTGTCTGGAACGCTCTAATCCCACTCTCAACCTTCTGTATCTGGAACACACTACTCTGTCTCTCACATGCCTGTATCTGGTATACTCTAAGCTCTCTCTCGCATTCCTCTATCTGGAACACTCTACTCCCTCTTTTGCACTCCTGTATCTGGCATGCTCTAAACCCTGTCCTGCACTTCTGTATCTAAAACTCACTAATCCCTCTCTCCCACTCCTGTATCTGGAAAACACTAATTCCACTCTCACACTACTGTATCTGGTACACTTTAATCCCTCTCTCACACTCCTGTATCTGGAACGCTCTAATCCTCCTCTCACACTTTTGTATCACAATTTCTCTTATCCCTCTCTCACACTCCTGTAAGTAGAACAGTCTAATCCCACTCTCTCAATCCTGTGTCTGTAACACACTATAACCTCTCTCACACTCCTGTATCTGGAACACTCTAATCTCTCTCTCTCAATGCTGTATCTGGAGCACTCTAATCCCTCTCTCACTCTCCTGTACCTGGAACACACTAAACCCTTTCTCAAAATCTAGTATCCGGAACAATCTAATCCCTCTCGAAGAATCTTGTATTTGAAAAACTCTAATTCCCCTCTCACATTTCTGTATCTCGAACACTGTAATACCTCTATCACACTACTGTATCTGGAACACTATAAACCCTCTCTCACACTCCTGTGACTGGAACACAATAGTCCCTCTCTGACACTTGTGTGTCTGGAACACACTAGTCCAATTCTCAAAATGCTGTATTTGGAACACACTAATCCCTTTCTCACAATCCTGTATCTTGAACACTCTAATGCCTCTCTCACATTCCTTTATCTGGAATACTCTAATCCCTCTTTCAGGCTCCTATATCTGGAACACTCTAATCCCTCTCTCATACTCATGTATCTGGAACACTCTAAACCCTCTCTCACAATGTGCATCTGGAACAAACTAATCACTTTCTCACCCTCTTGTATCTGGAATATACTAATCCTTCCACCAAAATTTTGTGTCTGGAACAATATAATCCCTCTCTCAGATGCCTGTATCTGGAACAATCTAATCTCTCTCTAACACTCTTGCAACTGGAACACACTAGTCCCTCTTTCACACTCCTGTGTCTGGAACACTCTAGTCCCTCTCTCACTCTCCTGGGTCTGGAACAAACTAAAACCTGTCTCACATTGCTGGGTCTGGAAAACCCTGTTCCCTCTCTTGTACTCCTGTATCTGGCATGCTCTAAATCCGATCTTGCACTCACTTATCTAGAACACTCTAATAAATCTCTCTCACTCCTGTATCTGGAACACTCTAATGCCTCTCTCACATTCTTGCATCTGGATCACTCTAATCCCTCTCTCACTCTCTTATATCTGGAACATACTAATTCAACCCTCACACTCCTGTATCTGGTACACTATAATTCCTTTCTCACACTCCTGTATCTGGAATACTCTAATTCCCTCTCTCCCAGTCTTGTATCTGAAATACTCTAATCCATCTCTCAAAATCTTGTATTTGGAAAATTCTAATCCCTCTCTCATACTCCTGTATCTGGAACACTTTAATCGCACGCTCACACTACTGTTACACTCTTATATTACTCGCACACTCTTGTATCGCGGACACTCTAATCCCTCTCTCACACTCCTGTATATGGAACACTCCTATACCTCTCTCACACTCTTGTACCTGGAAATTTCTAATCAAACTCCTTTTTCTGGAACACTCTAATCTATCTCTCACATTCCAGTATCTGGAAAACTGTAATCCCCCTTTCATACTCCTGTATCTGGAACACTCCTATCCCTCTCTCAAACTCATGCCTGGAACAGTCTAATCTCTCGGTCAGACTCCTGTATCTGGAACACACTAATCCCTGTTTTGCAGTCTTGTTTCCGGAACACTCTAATCCAGCTCTCACACTTCTGTATCTCAAACACTGTAATCCCCGTCTCACACTCCTGTATCTGGAACATTGTAATCCCACTCTCACACTCTTGTAACTGGAACACACTAGCTACTCTCTCACACTCGTTTGTGTGTAACACACTAGTCCCTCTCTCACACCCCTGGGTCTGGAACAAACTAATCCCCATCTCACACTCCTGAATCTGGAACACTCCTATTCCTCTCTCACACTCTTGTCTCTGGAACTCTCTGATCCCTCTAACACACTCCTGCATCTGGAACACTCCTATCCCTCTCTCACATTCTTGTATCTGGAACATTCTAAACACTCTCTCACACTCCTGTATCTGGAACACTCTAATCTCTCTCTCACACTTATGTTACTGGAAAACAATACACCCTCTCTCTCACTCCTGTGTCTTGAAAACTGTAATTCCTCTCACACACTCCAGTATCTGGAACACTCTAAACCCTTCCTTACACTTCTGTATCTCAAACAGTGTAATCTCTCTCATACACACCTTTTTCTGAACACACTAATCCCTCTCTCACTCTCCTGTATCTGGAACACTCCAATCCCCCTTTCACTCTCCTGTATATGGAACACTCCTATCCCTCTCTCACACTCCTGTATATGGAACACTCCTATCCCTCTCTCACACTCTTGTACCTGGAAAATTCTAATCACTCTCTCAAACTCCTTTTTCTGGAACACTCTAAACCATCTCTCACATTGCAGTATCCGGAAAAGTCTAATTCTCCTCTCATACTCCTGTATCTGGAACACTCCTATCCCTCTCTCACACTCGTGCCTGGAACAGTCTAATCTATCGGTCAGAATCCTGTATCTGGAACACTCTAATCCCTTTCTAACAATCCTGTATCTGGAACACTCTAATCCCTCTCTCACACTTCGGTCTGGAACACTGTAATCCCTCTCTCACAGTCCTATATCTGGAACACTCTAATAGCTCTCTCACTCTTCTGTATATGGAACATTGTAATCCCTCTCTCACACTCCTGTATATGGAAAACTCTAATCCCTCTCTCACACTCCTGTATCTGGAACACTCCTATCCCTCTCTCACACTCCAGTATTTGGAACACTGTAATCCCTGTCTCACATTCATGTCTGGGACAGTCTAATCTCTAGCTCAGACTCCTGTATCTGGAACACACTAATCCCTCTCTCACAATCCTATATCTGGGTTACTCTAATCCCTCTCTCACAGTCCTGTATCTGGAACACTCTAATCCCTCTCTCACAAACTTGTACTTTGGAAACTCTAATACCTCTCTCAACTGCTATACCTGGAACACTAATCCCTCTCGCACACTTACGTAACTGGAACATGCTACTGCCTCTCTAACACTCCTGTTTCTGGAACAATCTAAACCCTCTCTCGCACTCTTGTATTTGGAATACTCTAATCCGCCTCTCAAACTACTGTATCTGGGAAACTCTAATCCCCTTCTCACTCTCCTCTATCTGGCACACTGTAATCCCCCTCTCACTCTCCTCTTTCTGGAATACTCTAATCCCTCTCTCACACTCCTGTATCTGGAAAAGTCTAAAATCTCTCTCACATTCTGTATATGGAACACTCTAAACCCCCTTTCACTCTCCTCTATCTGGAACACTCTAATCCCTCTCTCACACTCCTGTATCTGGAACAGTCCTATCTCTCTCTCACACACTTGTATTTCGAAAATTCTAAACCCTCTCTCACACTCCTATATCTGGAAATAACTAATACCCCTCTCACAGTTCTGTATCTGGAACATTGTAATCCCTCTCTCACACTCCTGTATCTGGAACAATCTAATATGTCTTTCACACTTCTGTACCTGGAACAGTGTAATCCCTCTCGCATACTTATGTAACTGGAACACACTAGTCTCTCTCTCACACTCCTGATTCTGGAACAATCAAAACTCTCTCTCGCACTCCTGTATTTGGAACAGTCTAATCCCCTTCTCGCTCTCCTCTATCTGGCACACTGTAATCCACCTCTCACTCTCCTCTCTCTCAAACACTCCATTCCCTCTCTCACACTCTTGTATCTGGAACAATTTAATCTCTCTCTCATGCTCCTTTGTCTGAACACACTGATCCCTCTCTCACACTCCTGTATCTGGAAAAGTCTAATATCTTTCTCACATTCCGTATATGGAACACTCTAATCCCCCTTTCACTCTCCTCTATCCGGAACACTCTAATCCCTCTCTCACAGACCTGTATCTGGAACACTCCTATCCTTCTCTCACAATCTTGTATCTCGAAAAGTCTAAACCCTCTCTCATACTCCTGTATCTGGAAATACCTAATCACACTCTCACAGTTGTGTATCTGGAATATTCCTATCCCTCCCTCAGACTCTTGTATCTGGAACAATTTAATCTCTCTCTCACACTCCTTTGTCTGAACACACTAATCCCATTCTCACACTCCTGCATCTGGGAAAGTCTAATCTCTCTCTCACATTCTTTATATGGAACACTCTAATCTGTTTCACACTCTCATCTATCCGGAAAACTCGAATACTCCATTCACTCTCCTCTCTCTGGAACTCTCTAATCCCTCACTCACACTCTTGCAACTGGAACACTCCAATCCCTCTCTCACTTTTTGTATCTGGAAAATTCTAATCAGTCTGTCACACTCCTGTACCTGGAAAACTCTATTCTCTCTCTCACACTTATGTTCCTGGAACACAGTTGTCCCTCTCTCTCACTCCTGTGTCTTGAAAACTGTAATTCCTCTCACCCACTCCAGTATCTGGAACACCCTAATCCCTTTCTCACACTTATGTATCTCAAACAGTGTAATCTCTCTCAGCCACTTCTTTGTCTGAACACACTAATCCATCTCTCACACTCCTGTATCTGGAGAATTCTAATCTCTCTTTCACACATTCTGTATATGGAGCATGATAATCCATCTCTTACTCTCTATCTGGAACACTCTAATCCCCCTTTCACTCTCCTCTATCTGGAACACTCTAATCCCCCTTTCACTCTCCTCTATCTGGAACACTCTAAATCCTCTCTCACACTCCCGTATATGGAACACTCCTATCCCTCTCTCACACTATTGTACCTGAAAAATTCTAATCACTCTCTCACACTCTTTTTTCTGGAACATTCTAATCCCTCTCTCACACTCCTGTATCCGGAAAGCTCTAATCCCCCTCTCATACTTCTGTATCTGGAAAACTCCTATACCTCTTTCATACTCGTGCCTGGAACAGTCTAATATCTCGGTCACTCTCCTGTATCTGGGAACACTCTTATCCGTTTCTAACAATCATGTATGTGGAACACTCTAATCCCTCTCTCACACTTCTCTCTGGAACACTGTAAACCCTCTCTCAAAGTCCTGTATCTGGAACACTCTAATCTCTCTCACACTACTGTAACTGGAACAGTGTAATCTCTCTCTCACACATTGTTACTCTCTCACACTAGTCCCTCTATCTCAATCCTGTGTCTGGAACACTCTAATCCCTCTCTCACACTTCTGTATATGGAACACTCCTATCCCTCTCTCACACTTGTGCCTGGAACACTCTAATCTCTCGGTCATACTCCTGTATCTGGAACACACTCACCCCCTCACACACTACTGTATCTGGAACACTCTATTCCCTTTCTTAAAATCCTCGAACTGGAAAACTCTAATCCCTCTCTCACAAACTTGTATTTTCTAAACTCTAATCCTTCTCTCACACTTCTTTAACTGGAACACTGTAACCCCTCTCTCACACTTCTGTCTGGAAAACTTTAATACCTCTCTGACACTTATGCATCTGGAAAGCTCTAATCCCCCTCTCAGACTCCTGTGTCTGGTACACTCCTATCCCTCTCTCACACTCCAGTATGTGGAACACTGCAATCCTACTCTCAAACTCGTGTCTGGAACAGTCTAATCTCTAGCTCAGACTCCTGTATCTGGAACACACTAATCCCTCTCTCACAATCCTGTATCTGGAACACTCTAATACGTCTCTCACAGTCCTGTACCTGGAACACTCTAATCCCTCTCTCACAAACTCGTACTTTGAAAACTCTAATCCCTCTTTCACACTTCTGTACCTGGAACAGTGTAATCACTCTCGCACACTTATGTAAATGGAACACACTAGTCCCTCTCTCACACTCCTGTTTCTGGAACAATCTAAACCCTCTTTAGCACTCATGTATTTGGAACACTCTAATCCACCTCTCAAACTACTGTATCTGGAAAACTATAATCCCCTTCTCACTCTCCTCTATCTGGCACACTGTCATCCCCTTCTCTCTCTCCTCTCTCTGGAACACTCTAATCCCTCTCTCACACTCTTGTATATGGAACAATTTAATCTCTCTCTCTCTCACACTCCTTTGTCTGAACACACTAATGCCTCTCTCACACTCCTGTATCTGGAAAAGTCTAATATCTCTCATACATTCTGCATTAGGAACACTCTAATCCACCTTTCACTCTCCTCTGTCTGGAACACTCCTATCCCTCTGTCACACTCTTGTATCTGGAACACTTTAATCTCTCTCTCACACTCCTTTGTCTGAACACACTAATCCCCCTCTCACACTCCTGCATCTGGAAAAGTCTAATCTCACTCTCACATTCGGTATATGGAACACTCTAATCCCTTTCTCACTCTCCTCTATCTGGAAAACTCTAATCCCACATTCACTCTCCTCTATCTGGAACTCTCTATTCCCTCTCTCACACTCCTGCATCTCTCCTCTATCTGGAAAACTCTAATCCCTCCCTCATACTCCTTTATCTGGAACACTCCTATCCCTCTCTCACACACTTGTATCTCGAAAATTCTAAACCCTCTCTCATACTCCAGTATCTGGAAATATCTAATCCCCCTCTCACAGTTCTGTATCTGGAACGTTCCTATCCCTCTCTCACAGTCTTGTATCTGGAACACTTTAATCTCTCTCACACACTCCTTTGTCTGAACACACTAATCCCTCTCTCACACTCCTGCATCTGGATAAGTCTAATGTCTCTCTCACATTCTGTATATGGAACAATCTAATCCATTTCACAATCTTCTCTACCTGGAAAACTCTAATCCTCCATTCACTCTCCTCTATCTGGAGATCTCTAATCAAACTCTCACACTCCTGCATCTGGAACACTCCAATTCCTCTCTCACTCTCTTGTATCTGGAACACACTAAGTCAACTCTCACACTCCTGTATCTGGTACGCTATAATCCCTCTCTCACACTCCTGTATTTGGAATAATCTAATTCCCCCTCTCCCTCTCTTGAATCTGAAACACTCTAATCCATCTCTCAAAATCTTGTAATTTGAAAATTCTAATCCCTCTCTCACACTCCTGTATCTGGAACACTCTAATCACTCTCTCACACTACTGTATCTATTACACACTTATGCTACTCTCACACTCTTGAATCACGGACACTCTAATCCCTCTCTCACACTCCTGTAACTCGAGCAATCTAATCCCTCTCTCTCAATCATGTGTCTTTAACACTCCAATCCCTCTCTCACACTTCTGAATCTGGAACATCTATTCCATCTCTCGCACTCCTGTATCTGGAACAATCTAATCCTTCCCCCTCAATGCTGTGTCTGTAACACTCTAATCCCTCTCTCACTCTCCTGTATATGGATCACACTTATATTCCCTTGCACTCCTGTATATGAAATATTCCAATCCCTCTCTCACTCTCTAGTATCTGAAATAAACTAATTTCACTCTCACAGTCCTGTATTTGGAACACTCTAATCCCTCTCTCACAAACTTGTATTTTGAAAACTCTAATCCCTCTCTCACACTACTGTAACTGGAACACTCTGCTGTACATGGAACTAACTACACCCTTTCTCACAATCCTGTACATGGAACACTCTATTCCCTGTTTCGCAGTCTTGTTTCCAGAACACTCTAATCCCTCTCTCACACTTCTGTATCTCGAACACTGTAATCCCTCTCTCACCCTCCTGTATCTGGAAAATTGTAAACCCTCTCTCACACTCTTGTAACTGTAACATACGAGTCGCTCTCTCACACCTCTGGGTCTGGAACAAGCTAATCCCCGTCTCACACTCCTGTATCTGGAACACTCCCATCCCTCTCTAATACTCCTGTATCTGGAACAATCCTATTCCTCTCTCACACTCTTGTATCTTGAAATTATAATCACTCTCTCACACTCCTGTATCTGGAACACTCTAACACTCTCTCACATTCCTGTATCTGGAAAAGGCTAATCCAGCTCTCACATTCCTGTATCTGGAACACTCTTATCCCTCTCTCCCACTCCTGTATCTGGAAAAGTCTAATCTCTCTCTCACAATCTGTGTATGGAACACTCTAATCCCCTCTCACAGACCTCTATCTGGAACACTACTATCCCTCTCTCACACTCTTGCACCTGGAAAATTCTAATCCCTCCCTCACACTCCTGTATTTCGAACTCTCTAAATCCAATCTCACAGTCCTGTATCTGGAACACTCGAATCCCTCTTTCACTCTCCTGTAACTGAAACATACTAATCCTTCTCCCACAATTCTGTGTCTGGAACATTATAATCCTTCTCTCACAGTCCTGTATCTGGAATAGTCTAATACATCTCTGAGAATCCTGTATCTGGAACAAACTAATCCCTCTCTCACACTCCTGCAACTGGAACACTCCTATTCCTCTCTCACACTCTTGTATCTGGAAATTCTAATCACACTCTCACACTCCTGTATCTGTAGCATTCCGATCCCTCTCTCACATTCCTGTGTCTGGAAAACTCTAATCCACCTCTCACACTCCTGTATCTGGAACACTCCTATCCTTGTCTCACACTCCAGAAAGTGGAACAATGTAATCCCTCTCTCACACTCGTGTCTGGAACACACTAAGGTTTCGCTCATTCTCCTGTATCTAGAACACGCTAATCTCTTCCTAACAATGCTGTATCTGGAACACAAACTAATCCCTCTCTCACACTCCTGCAACTGGAACACTCCTATTCCTCTCTCACACTCTTGTATCTGGAAATTCTAATCACACTCTCACACTCCTGTATCTGTAGCATTCCGATCCCTCTCTCACATTCCTGTGTCTGGAAAACTCTAATCCACCTCTCACACTCCTGCAACTGGAACACTCCTATTCCTCTCTCACACTCTTGTATCTGGAAATTCTAATCACACTCTCACACTCCTGTATCTGTAGCATTCCGATCCCTCTCTCACATTCCTGTGTCTGGAAAACTCTAATCCACCTCTCACACTCTTGTATCTGGAACACTCCTATCCTTGTCTCACACTCCAGAAAGTGGAACAATGTAATCCCTCTCTCACACTTGTGTCTGGAACACACTAAGGTCTCGCTCATTCTCCTGTATCTAGAACACTCTAATCCCTTCCTAACAATGCTGTATCTGGAACACTCTAATCCCTCTCTCACAATCCAATATCTGGAACACTCTGATCCATCTCTCACAAACTTGTATTTTAAAAACTCTAATCCCTCTCTCACACTACTGTCTGGAACACCGTAATGCCTCTCTCACAGTCCTGTATCTGGAACACTCTAATAACTCTCTCAAACTTCTGTAACTGGAACATTGCAATCCCTCTCTCACAATCCTGTATCTGGAACACCCTAATGTCTCGCTCACACTTCTGCATCTGGAACACTCTAATCGCTCTCTCAAAGTTATTTTACTAGAACACAATAGTCCCTCTCTCCCAATCCTGTGTCTGGAACACTGTAATTCCTCTCACATAATCCTGTATCAGCAACACTCTAATCCCTCTCTCACTCTCTTGTATCTGGAGCACACAAATTCCACTCCTTCACTCCTGTATCTGGAACACTCTATTCCCTCTCTTGCACTCCTTTGTCTAAACACTCTAATCTCTCTCTCGCATGCCTCTATCGGGAAAACTATAATCCCTCTATCACATTCTGTATATGGAACATTCTAATCACCCTCCCACTCTCCTCTATCTGGAACACTGTAATCACCATCTCACTCTCCTCTATCTGGCACAGTCTAATCCCCTTCTCACTATCCTCTCTCTCAAAAACTCTAATCCCTCTTTCTCACTCCTGTAACTGGAACACTCCTCTCCCACTCTCACAATCTAATATCTGGTAAATTCTAATCCCTCTCTCACATTCCTGTATCTGGAACACTCTAACCCCCGTCTCACTCTCATCTATCTTGAAGACTCTAATCTCTCTCTCTCTCATGCTTGTATCTGGAGCACTTTAATCACTCTCTCTCACAGTCTTTTGTCTGAACACACTAATCATTCTCTCCCACTCCTGAATCTGGAAAAGTCTAATCTCTCTCACATTCTGAATTAGGAACACTCTAATCCCCAATCACGCTCCTCTATCTGGAAAACTCCTATCCCTCTCTCACACTGTTGCATCTGTAAAAATCTAATCCCCCTCTCACACACCTGTATCTGGAAAACTCTCATCCCCCTCTCACACTTCTGTATCTGGAACACTTCCAACCCTCTCTCACAATTCTGTATTTGGAATTCTCTAATCTCTCTCTCACAGTCCTGTATCTGGAACACTCTAATCCCTCTTTCACTCTCCTGTATCTGAAACAATCTAATCACTTTCTCAACAATCCTCAATCTGGAACATTCTAATTACAGTCTCACAGTGCTGTGTCAGGAACAATGTAATCCATCTCTCACTCTCCTGTATCGGGAACACTCTCATCCCTTTCTCACAATCCTCTATCTGGAACACTCTAATCCCCCTCTCACAAACTTGTACTTTGAAAACTTTAATCCCTCTTTCACACTTATGTTACTGGAACACAATAGTTCCTCTGTCTCACTCCTGTGTCTATAACACTTTAATTCCTCTCACACACTCCTGTATCTGGAACACACTAATCCCTCTCTCACCCTCTTGTATCTGGAACACACTAATTCCACTCCCACAAACCCGTGTCTGGAACACTCTATTTCCTCTCTCACACTCCTGTATCTGGCATGCTGTAAACACTGTCTCGCACTCCTGCATCTAGAACACACTAATCCCTCTCTCTCACTCCTGTGACTTGAGCACTCTAATGCCACTCTCACTATCTTGCATCTGGAAGAAACTAATTCCACTCTCACACTACAGTATCTGGCACACTCTAATCCCTCTTTCACACTCCTGTATCGGGATCACTCTAATCCCTCTCTCACACTCCTGTATCTGGAACACCCTTATCCTCCTCTCCCTCTCTTGTATTGCAAACTCTCTGATCCCTCTCTCACACTCCTGCAACTAGAACAAACTAATCCTTCTCTCTCAATCGTGTGTCTGTAACACTCTAATCCCTCTCTCACACTCCTGAATCTGGAACACGCTATTTCTTCTCTCGCAACACCTGTATCTAGAACACTCTAATCACTCTCTCACTCTCCAGTATCTGAAATAAACTAATTTCACTCTCACACTTCTTTATCTGGAAAACTCTAGTCCCGCTCTCACTCTCCTGTACCCGGAACACATAAAACATTTTGTCACATTCCTGCATCCAGAACACTCTAATCCCTCTCTCACACTCCTGTAACTGCAACACATTAGTCCCTCTCTCACACTCCAGGGTCTGGAACAAACAAATCCCTCTCTCGCACTCCTGTGTCTGGAACACTCTAATACCTCTCTCACAGTCCTTTATCTGGAATATGCTAATTCCTCTCTCTGACTCCCAAATCTGGAAAAACTCTAATCCCTCCCTCACCCTCCTGTATCTGGAACAAACTAATAACTTTTTCACTCTCCTGTACCTGGAACATACTAATCCTTCTCCCACAATTCTGTGTCTAGAACAATATAATCCCTCTCTCACAGTTCTGTATCTGGAACAGTCTAATACATCTCTGAGAATCCTGTATCTGGAACAATCTAATTCCTCTCTCACACTCCTGCAACTGGAACACGCTAGTCACTCTCTCACACTCCTGCATCTGGAAGACACTAATCCCTCTCTCACCCTTCTGTAACTGGAACATTGTAATCCCTCTCTCCCACTCCTGTTTCTGGAACATTCTAATACCACCCTCAAACTTATGTAACTGGAAAACACTAAACCCTTTCTCACAATCCTGTTTCTGGAACATTCTAATCCCTGTTTCACAGTCTAGTATTTGGAACACTCAATTCCCTCTCTCACACTTCTGTATCTCGAAAACTGTAAACTAATTTCACTCTCACACTCCTTTATCTGGAACACTCTAGTCCTGCTCTCACTCTCCTGTACCTGGAACACAATAAACCATTTTTTACAATCTTGTATCCGGAACACTCTAATCCCTCTCTCACACTCCTGTAACTGCAACACATTAGTCCCTCTCTCACACTCCTGGATCTGGAACAAACAAATTCCTCTCTCGCATTCCTGTGTCTGGAACACTCTAATGCCTCTCTCACAGTCCTCTATCTGGAATATGCTAATACCTCTCTTAGACACCTATATCTGGAACACTCTAATCCCTCTCTCACCCTCCTGTATCTGGAACAAACTAATAACTTTCTCATTCTCCTGTACCTGAAACATACTAATCCTTCTCCCACAATTCTGTGTCTGGAACATTATAATCCTTCTCTCACAGTCCTGTATCTGGAACAGTCTAATACATCTCTGAGAATCCTGTATCTGGAACAAAATCTAATGCCTCTCTCACAGTCCTCTATCTGGAATATGCTAATACCTCTCTTAGACACCTATATCTGGAACACTCTAATCCCTCTCTCACACTCCTGCAACTGGAACATGCTAGTCACTCTCTCACACTCCTGTGTCTGCAACACGCTAGTCACTCTCTCACACTCCTGCATCTGGAAGACACTAATCCCTCTCTCACACTTCTGTAACAGCAACATTTTAATCCCTCTCTCCCATTCCTGTATCTGGAACATTCTAATACCTCCCTCAAACTTATGTAACTTGAAAACACTAAACCCTTTTACACAATCCTGTTTCTGGAATACTCTAATCCCTGTTTCACAGTCTAGTATCTGGAACACTCAATCTCGAAAACTGTAATCCCTCTCTCACATTCCTGTATCTGGAACATTGTAAACCCTCCCTCACACTTCTGTAACTGGAACACCCTAGTCCCTCTCTCAAACTCTGTTTGACTGGAAAACACTAGTCCCTCTCTCACACTCCTGGGTCTGGAACAAATTATCCCTCTCTCACAGTCCTGTATCTGGAACACTCATATGCCTCTCTCACAGTCCTTTATCTGGAATACTCTAATCCGTCTCTCACACTCTGTATCTGGAACAAACTAATCACTTTCTAACTCTCCTGTACCTGGAACATACTAATCCTTCTCCCACGATTCTCTGTCTGGAACAATATAATCGGACTCTCACAGTCCTGGATCTGGAACATTCTAATACCTCTCTCAGACACCTATATCTGGAACAATCTAATCCCTCTCTCACACTCCTGCAACTGGAACACACTAGTCCCTCTCTCACACTACTGGGTCTGGAACACTCTAATACCCCTCTCACTCTCCTCTATCTGGAACACTCTAATCTCCCTCTCACACTCCTTTATCTACAACATGCTAATACTGCTCTCACACTCCTGTATCTGGAGCAATCATATCCCACTCTCACACTCTTGCATCTGAGAATTTCTAATCCCTCTCTCAAACTCCTGTATCTGGAGCACACTAATCGCTATCTCACACTCCTTTATCTGGAGCACTCTAATCCCATTCTCCTTCTCCTCTATCTGGACAACTCTAATCTCATTATCACTCTCCTCTATCTGGCACACTCTAATGCCTTTATCACAATCTTGTATCAGGAATACCGTAATCCCTCTCTGACGCTCATGTCTGGTACACTTTACCCTCTTGCTCAGGCTCCTGTATCTGGAACACACTAATCCCTCTCTCACACTCCTTTATCTGGAAAACTCTAATCCTGGACTCACTCTCCTGTATCTTGAACACTCTCATCCCTCTCACACACTTGTATCTGGAACACTTTAATCTCTCTCACACTCCTTTGTCTGAACACACTAATCCCTCTCTCACACTCCTGTATCTGGAAAAGTCTAATCTAACTCTCACATTCTGTATGTGGAACACTCTAGTCCCCCTCTCACTCTGCTCTATCTGGAACACACTAATCCACCTTTCAATCTCCTCTATCTGGAACACTCTATTCCCTCTCTCACAGTCCTATATCTGGCATGCTCTAAACCCAGTCTTGCACTCCTGTATCTAGAACACACTAATCCCTCTCTCTCACTCCTGTGTCTGGAACACTCTAATCCCTCACTCACTCTCTTGTATCTGGAACAAACTAATCCCTCTCTCACACTCCTGTATTTGGAACACTCTAATCCCTCTCTCACTCTACTGTATCTGGAAAACTCTTATCCTCCTCTCACACTCTTGTATCACAAACTCTCTAATCACTCTCTCGCACTCCTGTAACTCGAACAATCTAATCCCTCGCTCTCAATCGTGTGTCTGCAACATTGTAATCCCGCTCTCACAGTCTTGTATCTGGAAAACTCTATTCCATCTCTCGCACTCCTGTAACTGGAGCACTCTAATCCCTCCATCTCAATCCTGTGTCTGTAAAACTCTAATTCCTCTCTCACACCCTTTATCTGGAACACACTATTTCTGCTCTCACACTCTTGTATCTGGAACACACTAAACAATTGCTCACAATCCTGTATCTGAAACACTCCAATCCCTGTTTCACAGTCTTGTATCCAGAATACTCTAATCCCTCTCTCACACTTCGGTATCTGGAACATTTAAAACTGTCTCTCACCCTCCTGTATCTGGAACACTGGTATGCCTCTCTCACAGTCCTTTATCTGGAATACTATAATCCCTCTCTCAGACTCCTATATCCAAAACACTCTAATCCCTCTGTCACACTCTGTATCTAGAACAAACTAATCACTTTCTCACTCTGCTTTACCTGGAACACACTGATTCTTCTCCCACAATTCTGTGTCTGGAACAATATAAGCCATCTCTCACAGTTCTGTATCTGGAACAGGCTAATATTTCTCTCTGACGCCTGTATCTGGAACAAATTAATCCCTCTCTCACACTCCTGAGACTGGAACACATTAGTCCCTCTCTCACACTCCTGTGTCTGGAACACATATGCCCTCTCTCATACTCCTGGTTCTGGAACACTGTAATCCCTCTCTCACACTCCTGCAACTGGAACACACTAGACACTCTCCCACAGTCTTGTATCTGGAACAAACTAATTCCTCTCTGACACTTCTGTATCTGGAACAATCTATTGTGTCTCTCACACACCTGTTTCTGGAACAATCTAATCCCTCTCTCACACTCCTGTAGCTGGAACACTGTAAACCCTTTCTCACACTCCTGTTTCAGGAGCACACTACTAACTCTCTCATACTCCTGGGTCTGGAACAAACTAAACAATTGCTCACAATCCTGTATCTGAAACACTCTAATCCCTGTTTCACAGTCTTGTATCCAGAATACTCTAATCCCTCTCTCACACTTCGGTATCTGGAACATTTAAAACTGTCTCTCACACTCCTGTATCTGGAACTTTCTTATGCATCTCTCACAGTCCTTCATCTCCAATACTCTAATCCCTATCTATGACTCCTATATCTGGAACACTCTAATCCCTCTCTCACACTCCTGTATCTGGAAGACTCAATTCCCTCTCTCACATTCCTGTACCTGGCAAGCTCTAAACCATATCTTGCTCTCATGTATCTACAATACTCTAATCCCTCTCTCTCACTCCTGTGTCTGGAACATGCTAATCCCTCTCTCACTTTCTTGTATCTGGGACACTGTAATCCCACTCTCATACACCTTTGTCTAAACACATTAATCCCTCTCTCACACTGCTGTATCTGGAAAATTCTAAATTCTCTCTCTCACATTCTGTATACGGAACAATCTAATCACTCTCTCACTCTCCTCTATCTGGAACACTCTAATCCCCTTTCACTCTTCTCTATCTGGAACACTCTAAACCCTCTCTCACTGTCTTGTATCTGCAACACACTAATTCCACTCTCGCACTGCTGTATCTGGAACACTCAAATCCCTCCCTCACATTCCTTTGTCTGAACACTCTAATCTCTCTCTCTCTCTCACTCCTGTATCTGGAAAAGTCTAACCCCTCTCTCACATTCTGTATATGGAACACTGTAATACCCCTCTCACTCTCCTCTATCTGGAACACTATAATCCCCGTCTCACTCTCTTGTATCTTGAACAATCTAATCCCTCTCTCACACTCTTGTATCTGGAACACTTTAATCTCTCTTTCACACTATATTGTCTGAGCACACTAAACCCTCTCTCACACTCCTGTATCTGGAAAAGCCTAATCTCTCTCACACATTCTATATATGGAACACTCTAATCCCCCACTCACTCTCCTTTACCTGGAACACTCTAAACCTCCTTTCACTCTCCTCTATCTGGAACACTCTATTACCTCTCTCAAAGTCCTGTATCTGGCATGCTCAAAACTCTGCCTCATACTTGTGTGTCTAGAACAAAATAATCCCTCTCTCTCACTCCTGTGTCTGGAACACTCTAATCCCTCTCTCATACGCCTGTATCTGGGACAATCTAATCCGTCTCTGACACACCTGTATCTGGAACACTTTAATCTCTCTATCACACTCCTTTGTCTGAACACACTAATCCCTCTCTCACACTCCTGTATCTGGAAAATTCTGATCTCTATCTCTCACATTCTGTATATGGAACAATCTAATCACCCTCTCACTCTCCTCATCTGGAACACTCTAATGCCCCTTCACTCTCCTCTATCTGGAACACTCTAATCCCTCTCGCACACTTCTGTATCTGCAGCACTCTAATCTCTCTCTCACACTCCTGTATCTGGAACACTCCTATCCCTCTCTCACACCCCAGTATGTGGAACATTCTAATCCCTCAATCACACTTCTGTCTGGAACACAGTAATCCCTCTCCCACAGTCCTGTATATGGAAAACTCTAATAACTCTCTCACACTTCTGTAATTGAAACATTTTAATCCCTCTCTCACAATCCTGTATCTGGAACAATCTAATAACTCTCTCACACTTCTGCAACTGGAAAACTGTAATCCCTCTCTCACACTTATTTCACTTGAACACCCTTGCCACTCTCTCACTCCTGTGTCTGGAACACTCAAATACCTCTCTCACACTCTTGTATCTGGAACACACTAATTCCACTCTCGCACTGCTGTATCTAATCCTCCTTTCACTCTCCTCTATCTGGAGCACTCTATTAACTCTCTCAAACTCCTGTATCTGGCATGCTCAAAACTCTGCCTCGCACTTGTGTATCTAGAACAAAATAATCCCTCTCTCACTCCTGTGTCTGGAACACTCTAATCCCTCTCACACATTCTACATATGGAACACTCTAATCCCACTCTCACTCTCCTTTATCTGGAACACTCTAATCCTCCATTCACTCTCCTCTATCTGGAACTCTCTATTCCCTCTCTCAAACTCCTGTATCTGGCATGCTCAAAACTCTGCCTCGCACTTGTGTATCTAGTACAAAATAATCCCTCTCTCACACTCCTGGGTTTGGAACAAACTAATCCCTCTCTCACACTTATGTATCTGGAACACTCTAATGCCTCTCTCATAGACCTTTATCTGGAATACTCTATCCCTCTCTCAGACTCCTTCATTTAGAACACTCCAATCCCTCTCTCACACTCCTGTATATGGAATACTCTAATCTCTCTCAAACTCTGTATCTGAAACAAACTAATCACTTTCTCACTCTCCTGTACCTGGAACATACCAATCCTTCTCCCACAATTCTGTGTCTGGAACAACATAATCCCTCTCTCACAGTCCTCTATCTGGAACAGTCTAACACCTCCTTCAGTTGCCTTTGTCTGGAACAATTTAGTCCCTAGCTCACAGTCCTGCAACTGGAACACACCAGTCCCTCTTTCACACACCTGTGTCTGAAACACACTCGTCCCTCTCTCAAAGTCCTGTATCTGGAACAGTCTAATCCCTCTCTCACACTCCTGCAACTGGAACACGCTTTTCCCTCTCTCACACTCCTGGGTCAGGAAAAAACTAATCCCTCTCTCACACTCCTGTATGTGGAACACTCTATTCCGTCTCTCACATGCCTATATCTGGAAAAATCTAAACACTTTATCGCACTCCTTTATCTGGAAGAATCTAATCATCTAATCCCTCTCTCTCACTCATGTATCTGGAACACTATATTCCCTCTCTCCCACTACTGTACCTGGCATGCTCTAAACCCTATCTTGCACTCATGTATCTAGAACTCTAATCCCTCTCTCTCACCCCTGTGTCTGGAACATGCTAATGCCTCTCTCACACTCCTGTATCTGGAACACTCTAATCCCTCTCTCACTGTCTTGTATCTGGAACACACTAATACCACTCTCACACTCCTGTATCTGGTGCACTCTAATCCCTCTCTCATACTCCTGCATCTGGAATAATCTAATCCTCCTCTGACACACCTTTGTCTGAACACTCTAATCCCAGAATCACACTCCTGCATCTGGAAAAGTCTAATCTCTCCCTCACATTCTGTATATGGAACACTCTAATCCCCCTCTCACTCTCTTTTACTTGGATCACTCTAATGCCCCTCTCACTCTCCTCTATCTGGAACACTTTAAACCCCTCTCACTGTCCACAATCTAGAAAACACTAATCCCTCTCTCACACTCTTGCATCTGAAAAATTCTAATCCCTCTCTCACACTCCCATATATGGAACACTCCAATGCCTATCTCACACTCTTGTATCTGGAACACAGTAATGCTTCTCTCACAGTCCTGTATCTGGAACATTGTAATCCCTATCTCACTCTCCTGTATCTTGAATCTCTAATCTTTCTCTCACACTCTTGTATCTGGAACACTTTAATCTCACTCTCACAGTCCTTTGTCTGGAACACTCTAATCCTTCTCTGACATTCCTGTAACTGGGTAAGTCTAATCTCTCTCTCACATTCTGTATATGGAACACTCTAACACCCCTCTCACTCTTCCCTATCAGGAACACTCTAATCCCCCTTTCACTCTCCTCTATCTGGAACAATCTAATCCCACTCTCACACTCCTGTACCTGGAAAACTCTAATCCCTCCCTTGCACTCCTGTATCTAGATAACTCTAATTCCCTTTCACACTTCTGGAACTGGAACACTCCTATTCCTCTCTCACACTCCTGTGGCTGGAACAATCCATTCTAACACTCACACGCCTGTATCTGGAACAACCTAAACCTTCTCTTGCACTCCTGTATCTGGAACACACTAACCCTCCTCTCACACTACTGTATCTGAAACACTCTATTCCCTATCTCACAATCCTCTATCTGGAACACTCTAATCCCACTCTCACACTCGTGTAACTGGATCACTCCTATCTCATCTCACAATCTTGTATCTAGAAAATTCTAATCCTTCTCTCACACTCCTGCATCTGGAACACTATAATCCCTCTCTCACTCTCCTGTATCTGGAAAACTCTAATCCCTTTCTGACAATCGTCTATCTGGTACAATCTAATTGCTCTGTCACAGTCCTGTATCTGGAAAACTCTAATCCCTCTCTCACTCTCCTGTATCAGGAATGCTCAAATCCCTTTTGCACAATCCTCTATCTGGAACACTCTAATCCCTTTCTCACAAATTTGTATTTTGAAAACTGTAATCCTTCTCTCAAATTCTGTAACTGGAACACTGTAATCCCTCTCTCACACTCCTGTATCTGGAACACTCTAACCCCTCTCTCACACTCCTGTATCTGCAAAACTCTAATCCCCTTCTCACACTCCTCTGTCTGTAATACTCCCATCCCTCTCTCACACTCGTGTCTCGAAGAGTCTAATTTCTCACTCAGGCTCCTGTATCTGGAACACACTAATCCCTTGCTCACAATCCTGTATCTGGAACGCACTAATCCCTTGCTCACAATCCTGTAACTGGAAGACTCTAATCCCTCTCTCACTAATTTGTATTTTGAATACTCTAATCCATTTCTCACACTACTGTATCTGAAACCCTCTATTCCCTATCTCGCACACATGTATCTGGCACGTTCAAAACGCTATCTTGAACTCCTCTATCTAGAACACTCTAATCCTTCTCTCTCACTCCTGTGTCTGGAACTCTCTAATGACACTCACACACACACCCATGTCTGGAACACTCTAGTCCCTCTCTCATTCTCTTGTATCTGGAACACATTAATTCCACTCACACAGTCTTGTATCTGGAACACTTTATACCCACTGTCGCACTTCTTTGTCTGAACACTCTAATCCCACTCTCACACTACTGCATCTGGAACATCCTATTCCCTTTCTCACAAAACTCTCTCTGGATTACTCTAACCGCTCTCTCAAAGTCCTGTATCTGAAAAACTCTAATCACTCTCTCACAGTCCTGTATCTGGAACACTCTAATCCCTCACTCAAAAACTTGTATTTTGAAAACTCTAATCCCTCTCTCACACTGTACCTGGAACACTGTAATCTCTCTCTCTCATACTCCTGTATCTGAAACAATCTAATCCCTCTATAACACTTATGTAACTAGAACACACTAGTCCCTCTATCACACTCCTGTGTCTGGAACACACTAGTCCCTCTCTCACTCTCCTGTACCTGGAACATTCTAAACCCTCTCTCACACTCCTGCATCTGGAACACTTTACTCCCTCTCTGGCACTCCTTTGTCTGAACAGTCTAATGCCTCCCTCACACAACTGTATCTGGAAAAGTCCAATCTCTCTCACACATTCTGTATATGGAACATTCTAATCACTCTCTGACTCTCCTCTATCTGGAATATTCTAATCTCTCTCACACACTCCTGTATCTGGAGCACTCCTTTCCGTCTCTCACAATCTATTATCTGGAAAATTCTAATCCCTCTCTCACAATCCTGGATCTGGAACACTCTAATCTCCATCTCACTATCCTGTATCTTGAACACTCTAATCCCTCTTTCACACTCTTGCATCTGGAACACTCTGATCTCTCCCTCACACTCCTTTGTCTGAACACACTAATGCTTCTCTCAGACTCCTGTATCTGGAAAAGTCTAATCTCTCTCTCACATTCTGTATATGGAACACTCTAATCCCCATCTCACTCTCCTCTATCTGGAACACTCTAATCTCCCTTTCACTCTCCTCTGTCTAGAACACTCTAATCCCTCTCTAAAACTCCTGTACTTGGAACACTCCTATCCCTCTCTCACACTCTTGTATCTGGAAAATTCAAAAACCTCTCTCAAACTCCTGTATCTGGAAATATCTAATCACTCTCTCACACTCCTGCATCTGGAATGCTTTAATCCCTCTCTCACTCTCCTGTTACTGGAAGACTCTATTACCTTTCTCACAATCCTCTACCTGGAACACTCTAATTCCTCTTTCACACTAATGTATCTGAAACACTCTAATCCCTCTCTCACAATTCTGTGTCTGGTACACTCTAATCCCTCTCTCTCAATCCTGTTTCTGTAACAATCTAATACCTCTCTCACATTCCTGTAACTGGAACACTCTATTCACTCTTTTGCAGTCCTGTATCTGGAACATTCAAAACCCAGTTTTGCGTTCCTGTGTCTAGAAAACTCCAATCCCTATCCTTCACTCCTGTGTCTGGAACATTCAAATCGCTCTCTCGCTCTCCTGTATATGGAAAACACTAATTCCACTTTCACACTCCTGTATCTGGTACATTCTAATTACACTTTCACAATCCTGTATCTTGTACACTCTAATCCCTCTCTCACACTCCTGTATCTGGAACATTATTTCTTCTCTTGCACTCCTGCATCTGCAACACGCTAATCCCTCTCTCATGCTCTTCTATATGAAATAAAGCAATTCCACTCTCACACTCCTGTATCTGGAACACTCTAATCCCTCTCTAACAGTCCTGTATCTGGAGCACTCTAAACCCTCTCTCAGACTCCTTTATCTGGAACACACTCAACCCATTCTCACAATCTTTTATGTGGAACAACCTAATCCTTGTGTCACAGTCCTGTATCCAGAACACTCTAATCCCATTCTCACATTCTTTTATTTGGAACACTCTATTCCCTCTCTTGCACTCCTGTATCTGGTATGCTCTAAACCCTATCTTGCACTCCTGTATATAGAACACTTTAATCCCTCTTTCTCTCACTCCTGTGTTTGGAAAACTCTAATGCCTCTCTTACACTCCTGTATCTGGAACACTCTAATCCCTTTCTCACAATCCTGTATCTGGAACAATCTAATCTCTCTCTCACAGTCCTTTGTCTGGAACACTCTAATCCCTCTCTCACAAAGTTGTATTTTGAAAATTCTCATCCTTCTTTCACACTTCATTATCTGGAACAATCTAATCCCTCTCTCACACTCTAGTATCTGGAATACTCTAATCCCTCTCTAATACTTTTGGATCTGGAACACAGTAATCCATCTCTCACACTACTGTATCTGGAACACTCTAATCCCTGTCTCCCTCTCCTGTACCTTGAACACACTAATCCCTCCTTCAAAATCTTGTATCTGGAACACTCTAATCTCTCTATCACATTCCTTTGTCTGAACACATTAATCCCTCTCTCACACTCCTGTATCTGGAAAAGTCTGATCTCTCTCATACATTCTGTATATGGAACACTCTAATCCCCCACTCATTCTCCTGTATCTGGAACACTCTAAACCCGTTTTCATCCTCCTGTATCTGGAACTGTAAAATCACCCTCTCACACTCCTGTCAGGAAAATCTATACCCTCTCTCACATGCCTGTATCTGAAGCACACTAAACCCTCTATCACACTTCTATATTGGGAACATTCCTATCCCTGTCTCTCACTTCTATACCTGGAGCACTGTATTCACTCTGTCACACTCCTGCATCTGGAACACACTACTCACTTTCTCACACTCCTGTATCTAGAACACTCTAACAATTCTCACACACTCCTGTATCTGAAATACTCTAAACCCGCTATCAGCCTCCTGTATCTGGAACTGTAAAATCACCCTCGATCACTTGTGTCAGCAAAATCTATACCGTCTCTCACATGCCTGGATCTGGAACACACGAAACCCTCTCTCACACTTCTATATTGGGAACACTCCTATCCCTGTCTCTCACTTCTATACCTGGAACACTGTAATCCCTCTGTCACACTCCTGCATCTGGAACACACTACTCACTTTCTCACACTTCTGTATCTAGAATAATCTAATAACTCTCTCACACACCTGAATCTGGAACACTCTAAACCCTCTCTCACACTCCTGTATCAGAAATAATCTAATCACACTCTCACATTCTTGTATCTGGAACACACTAATCTCTTGTTTTCACAATCCTGTGTTTGGGACACTCTAATCCCTCTCTCACACTCCTGTGTCTGGAACGCTCTAATCTCCTGCTCACACTCCTGCATCTGGAACACTCCTATCCCTCTCTCACACTCTTGTGCCTGGAACACTCTAATCTCTCTCCCACACTCCTGTATCAAGTACAACCTAATCCCTTTCTCACGCTTCTGTATCTGGAACTCTCTAATCCTCTCTCACACTCCTGTATCTGGAACAATGTAATCCCTCGCACAGGCTTCTGCATCTGGAACATTGTAATACCTCTCTCACTCTCCTGCATCGGGAACTCACTAATCCCTTTCTCACAATACCGTATCTGGAACACTGCAGAACCTCTCTCACACTCCTGTATCTGGAACACTGTAATCCCTCTCGCAAACTCCAGACACTGGAACACACTAGCCACTCTCTCACACTCCTGTGTCTGCAAAACAATAGTCCCCCTCTCATGCTCCAGTGTCTGGAACAAACTAATCCAACACTCACACTCCTGTTCTGGAACACACTAATCCCTGTCAAACAATCCTGTATCTGGAACATGCTAATCCCTTTATCACAATCCAGAATCTGGAACAATCTATTCCCTCTCTCACACTCCGGTATCTGGAACACTCTAAAGCCTGTCTCACACTCCTGCATTTGGAACAATCTCATCCCTCTCTCACACTCCTCTAACTGGAAAACAATAGTCCCTCTCTCACACTCTTGTGTCTGGAACACCGTAATCCATCACTCACAAACCTGTGTCAGGAATAAATTAAGCCCTCTCTATCACTCCTGTGTCTGGAACACACTAATCGCTTTTTCACACTCCTGTATCTGGAACACTCTAATACCTTTCTCACACTCCTGTTTCTGGAACACTCTAAACACGCTTTCAGCTTCCTGTATCTGGAACTGTAAAATTACCTTCTCACACTTGTGTCTGGAAAAATCTATATCTTCTCTCACATGCCTGTATCTGGAACACACTAATCTCACTATCACACTTCTATATTGGGAACACTCCTATCCCTGTCTCTGTCTCCTATACCTGAAGCATTGTAATACCTCTGTCACACACCTGCATCCCAAACACACTAATCGCTTTCTCACACTCCTGTATCTTGAACACTCTAATAACTCTCGCACACTCCTGTATTTGGAACACACTATTCCCGCTTCAAACTCTTGTGCCTGGAGCACACTAATCCATTGCTCACAAACCTGTGTCAGGAAAAATTTAATCCCTCTCTCACACTCCTGTAACAGGCATACACTAATCGATTTCACACAATCCTGTATCTGGAACAAACTAATCCCTCTCTCACACTCCTCTATCTGGAATAAACCAATCGATATCACACACTCCTGTACCTGGAACAGTCTAATCGCTTTCTCACCTCCTGTATCTGGAACAATCTAATACCTCTCTCACACTCCTGTATCTGGAACCCTCTTAACCCTTTCTCACACTCCTGCAGCTGGAAAACTCAAATGACCCTCTCAGACTGCTGTATATGGAACAAACATATCCATCTCCCATACTCCAATATCTGGAACTTTGTAATCCATCTCTCACACTCCTGGTTCTGGATGAATCTAGTCCCACACTCACACTCCTTTTCTGGAACACATTAATCCCTGTCACACAATCCTGCATCTGGAACACTCTAATCCATCTCTCACAGTCCAGTATCTGCAACAATCTAATCCCTCTCCCACACTCCTGTATCTGGAATACACTAATTGATTTCTCACACTCCTGTATCTGGAACATATTAATCACTCTCTCACATTGCTGTATCTGGAACACTCTAATATTTCTCTCACATTCCTGTACCTGAAACACTCTAATACCTCACTCACACACTGTGTCTGGAACGCTCTAATTAGTCTATCACACTCCTGCAGCTGAAACACTCGAACGACCCTCTCAAACACCTGGATATGAAACACACCTATCTCATGCTCCAGTATCTGGAAAATTGTAATCCATCTCTCACACGCCTGTGTCTGGAAGAAACTAATCCCACACTAACACTCCTGTTTTGGAACACACTAATTCATGTCACACAATTCTGTAACTGGAACAAGCTAATACATCTCTCACAGTCCAGTATTTGGAACAATCTATTCCCTCTCTCACAATCCTGTATCTGGAAAACTCTTATCCCTCTCTCACACTCATCTACCTGGAACACACTAGTTCTGCTCTCAAATTCTTGTATCTGGAACACATTAATCGATCGCTCCAAAACCTGTGTCGGGAACAAATTAATCCCTCTCACACTCCTGTGTCTGGAACACACTAATCGCCTTCTCACACTCCTGCATCTCGAAAACTCTAATACCTCTCTCACACTCCTGTATATGGAACACTCTAAACCCGCTTTCAGCCTCCTGTATCTGGAACTGTAAAATCAACTTCTCACACTCGTGTCTGGAAAAAATCTATACCCTCTAACACATGCCTGTACCTGGAACACACTAAACCCTCTCTCACACTTTTATATTGGGAACACTCCTATCCCTGTCTCTCACTTCTATACCTGGAACACTGTAATCCTTCTGTCACACTCCTGCATCTGGAACACACTACTCACTTTCTCACACTCCTGTGTCTAGAATACTCTAATAACTCGTGACACTCCAGTATCTGGAACACTCTAAAGCCTGTCTCACACTCCTGAATCTGGAACAGTCTAATCACTCTCACATTCTTGTATCTGGAAAACACTAATCCCTTGTTTTCACAATCCTGTGTTTGGAACACTCTAATCCATCTCTCAAAATCCTGTGTCTGGAACACTCCACTCTCCCTCTCACTCTCCTGTATCTGGAACACTCCTATACTTCTCTCACACTCATGTGCCTGGAACACTCTAATCTCTCTCCCACAATCCTGTATCAAGTACAATCTAATCCCTGTCTCACACTCCTGTATCTGGAACTCTCTAATCCTCTCTCACACTCCGGTAGCTGGAACACTCTAAAGCCTCTCTCACACTCCTGTATTTGGAACACTCTCATCCCTCTCTCACACACCTCTAACTGGAACACAGTAGTCCCTCTCTCACACTCTTGTGTCTGGAACACACTAACCCATCGCTCACAAACCTGTCAGGAACAAATTAATCCCTCTCGCACACTCCTGTGTCTGGAACAAACTAATCGCTTTCTCACACTCCTGAAGCTGGAACACACTAAACTCGCTTTGAGCCTCCTGTATCTGAAACTGTAAAATTACCTTCTCACACTTGTTTCTGGAAAAATGTATGCCCTCTCTCACATGCCTGTATCTGGAACACACTAAACCCACTCTCACACTTCTATATTGGGAACACTCCTATCCCTGTCTCCTACTCCTATACCTGGAGCACTGTAATCCCTCTGTCACACACCTGCATCTGGAACACACTAATTTCTTTCTCACTCTCCTGTATCTAGAACACTCTAATAACTCTCACACAATTGTGTATCTGGAAAACACTATTCCCTCTCTCAATCTCTTGTGTCTGGAACACACTAATCCATTGCTCACAAACCTATGTCAGGAATAATATAATCCCTCTCTCACACTCCTGTATCTGGAACACTCTAATACCTCAACAACACTCCTGTATCTGGAACTCTCTTATCCCTCTCTCACACTCCTGCAGCTAGAAAACTCGAATGACCCTCTCAGACTCCTGGATATGGAACGCACCTATCCCTCTCCCATACTCCAATATCTGTAAATTGGTAATCCATCTCTCACACTCCTGGTTCTGGATGAATCTAGTCCAACACTTACACTCCTTCTCTGGAACACACTAATTCCTGTCACACAATCCTGTATCTGGAACACTCTTATCCCTCTCTCACAGTCCAGTATCTGGAACAATCTAATTCCTCTCTCACACTCCTGTATCTGGAATACACTAATCGATTTCCCACACTCCTGTATCTGGAACACTCTAATACCTCTCTCACACCCATGTATCTGGAACACACTAAGCCCTCTCTCACACTTCTGTATTGGGAACACTCCTATCCCACTCTCTCTCTCTCTTCTATACCTGGAGTGCTGTAATCCCTCTGTCACACTCCTGTATCTTTGGCACTCTAATCCATCTCTCACACAACTCTATCTGGAACAATCTTATCCCTCTCTCACAATCCTGTAACCGGAACAATCTAATCCCTCTCACGCACTCCTGTAATTGGAACACTCTAATATCCCTCTCACTCTCCTTTATCTGTTCCACTCCTACACCCTCTCTCAGACTCTTGAATCTGGAACACTCTAAACCCTCTCTCGGAAACATGTGTCTGGATCTCTCTAATTCCTCACTCACACTCCTGTATCTGGAACCCTCTAACCCCTCTGTCAAACTCCTGTATCAGGATCACCCTAATCCATCTCAGACTCAGTATCTGGAATACTCTAATCTCTTTCTCACAGTCCAGTATCTGGAACAATCTAATCCCTCTCTCACACTCCTGTAACTCGAGCACACTAGTCCCTCTCTCAAATTTTTGTGTCTGGAACACACTAATCCATCGCTCACAAAGCTGTGTCGGGTACAATTTAATCCCTCCATCACACTCCTGTATCTGGAACACTTTAATACCATTCTCACACTCCTGAATCTGGAACACTCTAATCTCCCTCTCAATCTCCTGTTTCTGGAACACTACTATCCCTCTCTCACAATCTTGTATCTGGAACACTCTAATCTCTCTGCCACACTCCTGTATCAAGTACAATCTAATCCCTGTCTCACACTCCTGTATCTGGAACTCTCTAATCCTCTCTCAAACTCCTGAATCTGGAACAATATAATCCCTCGCACAGTCTTCTGCATCTGGAACACTGTAATACCTCTCTCACTCTCCTGTATTGGGAACACACTGATCCCTTTCTCACAATCCTATATGTGGAACACTGCAATCCCTCTCTCATAGTCCTGTATCAGGAACACTCCAATCCCTCTTTCACAAACTTTTATTTTGAAAACAATAATCCCTCTCTCACACTTCTGTATCTGGAACACTGTAATCCCTCACTCACACTCCTGTATCTGGAAAACTGTAATCCCTCGCGCACACTCATGCAACTGGAATGCACCAGTCCCTCTCTCACACTTCTGTGTCTGCAAAACACTAGTCCCCCTCTCACACTCCTGTATCTGGAACACTCTAATACCTCTCTAACACTCCTGTATCTGGAACAGTCTGAACCCGCTCTCAGTCACCTTTAACTGGAAAATTAAAATCACACCCTTGCACTCATGTCTGGAACAATCTATGCACTCTCTAATGCTACTGAATCTGGAACACACTAAACGCTCTCTCACACTTCAGTATCGGGAAGCCTACTATCCCTGTCTCTCATTTCTGTACCTGGAGCACTGTAATCCCTCTGTCACACTCCTGTATCTGGAAAACAGTAATTGCTTTCTCACACTCCTGTATCTGGAACAGTCTAATCACTCTCTCACATTTCTGTATCTGGAATGCTCTAATACCTCTCTCACACTCCTGTATCTGGAACACTCTAATCCTGCTCTCAGCCTCTTGTATCTGGAAAATTAAAATCACCCTCTCACTCTCGTGTCAGGAACAATCTAATACCTCTATCACACTTCTGTATCTACAATACACTATAACCTCTATCACACTTCAGTGTCGGGAACAATCCTATCCCTGTCTCTCACTTCTGTACCTGGAGCACTGTAATCCCTCTGTCACACTCCTGTATCTTTGGCATTCTAATCCATCACTCACACAACTCTATCTGGAACACTCTTATCCCTCTCTCACAATCCTGTAACCGGAACAATCTAATCCTCTCTCAAACTCCTGAATCTGGAACAATATAATCCCTCACACATTCTTCTGCATCTGTAATAACTCTCTCACTCTCCTGTATGTGGAACACTCTCAACCCTCTCTCACACTCCTGTAACTGGAACACACTAGTCCCTCTCTCAAACTTTTGTGTCTGGAATACACTAATCCATCGCTCACAAAGCTGTGTCGGGTACAATTTAATCCCTCTCCCACACTCCTGTATGTGGAATACACTAATTGATTTCTCACACTCCTGTATCTGGAACAGTCTAATCACTCTCTCACTCTCCTCTATCTGGAATACCCTAATACCTCTCTCACACTCCTGTATCTGGAACACTCTAATACAACACTCACAATCCTGTATCTGGAACTCTCTTATCCCTCTCTCACACTACTGCAGCTGGAACACTCAGATGACGCTCTCAAACACCTGGATATGGAACACACCTATCTTTCTCTGATACTCCAGTATCTGGAACATTGTACACCATTTCTCACACTCCTGTGTCTGGAAGAAACTAATCCCACACTCACACACTTGTTCTGGAACACACTAATCCCTGTCACACAATCCTGTATCTGGAACACTCTAATCCCTCTCTCACAGTCCATTATCTAGAACAATCTAATCCCTCTCCCACACTCCTGTATATGGAACACTCTAAACCCGCTTTCAGCCTCCTGTATCTGGAACTGTAAAATCACCTTCTCACACTCGTGTCTGGAAAAAATCTATATCCTCTCTCACATGCCTGCACCTGGAACACACTAAACCCTCTCTCACACTTCAGTATCGGGAGGACTCCTATCCCTGTATCTCACTTTGGTACCTGGAACACTGCAATCCCTCCATCACACTCCTGTATCTGGAACACTTTAATACCATTCTCACACTCCTGAATCTGGAATACTCTAATCTCCCTCTCACTCTCCTGTTTCTGGAACACTCCTATCCCTCTCTCACACTCTTGTATCTGGAACACTCTAATCTCTCTGCCACACTCCTGTATCAAGTACAATCTAATCCCTGTCTCACACTCCTGTATCTGGAACTCTCTAATCCTCTCTCTCACACTCCTGAATCTGGAACAATATAATCCCTCGCACAGGCTTCTGCATCTGGAACACTGTAATACCTCTCTCATTCTCCTGTATCAAGAACACACTGATCCCTTTCTCACAATCCTATATCTGGAACACTGCAATCCCTCTCACATAGTCCTGTATCAGGAACACTCCAATCCCTCTTTCACAAACTTTTATTTTGAAAACAATAATCCCTCTCTCACACTTCTGTATCTGGAACACTGTAATCCCTCACTCACACTCCTGTATCTGGAAAACTGTAATCCCTCTCACGCACTCATTCAAATGGAATGCACCAGTCCCTCTCTCACACTTCTGTGTCTGCAAAACACTAGTCCCCCTCTCACACTCCTGTATCTGGAACACTGTAATCCCTCTCGCACACTCCTGAAACTGGAACACACAAATCCACCTCTCACACTCCTGTGTCTGCAAAACACTAGTCCCTCCCTCATGCTCCGGTGTCTGGAACAAACTATTCCAACACTCACACTCCTGTTCTGGAACAATCTAATCCCTCTCTCACACTCCTCTATCTGGAACACTCTAATGCCTTTCTCACACGCCTGTATTTAGAACACTCTCATCCCACTCTCACACTCCTGTAACTGGAACACACTAGTCGCTCTCTCAAACTCTTGTGTCTGGAACACACTAATACCTCACTCACACTCCTGTATCTGGAACAGTCTAATTGCTTTCTCACACTCCTGTATCTGGAATACGTTAATACCTCTCTCACACTCCTGTATCTGGTACACTCTAATACCTCACTTAGACTCCTGTATCTGGAACTCTATAATCCCTGTGTCACACTCCTGCAGCTGGAAAACTCGAATGACCCTCTCAGACTCCTGGGTATGGAACACATCCATCCATCACTCATGCTCCAATATCTGAAACATTGTAATCCATCTCTTACACTCCTGGTTCTGGATGAAACTAATCCCACACTCACACTCCTTTTCTGGAACACACTAATCAGTGTCACACAATTCTGTACCTGGAAGACTCTAATCCCTCACTCACAGTCCAGTATCTGGTACAAGCTAAGCCCTCTCTCACACTCCTGTATCTGGAACACTCTAAAGCATCTCTCACACTCCTGCATTTGGAACACACTCATCCCCCTCTCACACTTCTCGAACTGGAACTCACTAGTCCCTCACTCACACTCTTGTCTCTGGAACACACTAATCCATCACTCACAAACCTGTGTCGGGAACAATTTAATCCTTCTCTTACACTCCTGTGTCTGGAACACATTAATTGGTTCATCACACTCCTGTATCTGGAACACTCTAATAGCTCCCTCATACTCCTGTATCTGGAACTCTCTGAACCTGCTGTCAGCCTCCAGAATGTGGAACATTAAAATCACCCTCTCTCACTTGAGTCTGGAAAAATCTATACCCTCGCTCACACGCCTCTATCTGGAACACACTAGACCCTCTCTCACACTTCTGTATTGGGAACACTCCTATCCCACTCTCTCACTTCTAAACCTGGAGCACTGTAATCCCTCTGTCACACTCCTGCATCTGGAACACACTAATCGCTTTCTCACATTCCTTTATCGAGAACAGTCTAATCACACCCTCACAATCCTGTATCTGGAACACTCTAATCCCCTTCTCACACTCATGATTTGAAACACTCTAATCTCCCTCTCATTCTCATTTATCAGGAACACTCCTATCCCTCTCACATTCATTTATCTGGAACACTCTAATCTCTCTCCCACACTCCAGTATCTGTAACAATCTAAACCTGCTCTCAGCCTCCTGTATCTGGAATATTAAAATCACCCTCTTACAATCATGTCTGGAACAATCTATACCCTCTCTCACACTTCTATATCGGGAACACTCCTCTCCCTGTCTCTCACTTCTATACCTGAAGCACTGTAATCCCTCTGTCACACACCTGCATCCCAAACACACTAATTGCTTTCTCACACTCCTGTATCTAGAGCACTCTAATAACTCTCGCACACTCCTGTATCTGGAACACACTCGTCCCTCTCTCAAACTCTTGTGCCTGGAACACACTAATCCATTGCTCACAAACCTGTGTCAGGAACAATTTAATCCCTCTCTCATACTTCTGTTTCCGGAACACTGTAATCCCTCACTCACACTCCTGTATCTGGAAAACTGTAATCCCTCTCGCACACTCATGCAACTGGAATGCACCAGTCTCTCTCTCACACTTCTGTGTCTACAAAATACTAGTCTCCCTCTCACACTCCTGTATCTGGAACAGTATAATCACTCTCTCACACTGCTGTATCTGGAACACTCTAATACCTCTTTCACACTCCTGTATCTTTAACACTCTGAACCCGCTCTCAGTCATCTTTATCTGGAACATTAAAATCACACCCTTACACTCGTGTCTGGAACAATCTATACTCTCTCTCATGCTACTGTATCTGGAACACACTAAACCCTCTCTGACACTTCAGTATCAGGATGCCTCCTATCCCTGTCTCTCACTTCTATACCTGGAGCACTGTAATCCCTCTGTCACATGCCTGCATCCCAAACACACTAATTGCTTTCTCACACTCCTGTGTCCAGAACAATCTAATAACTCTCGCACACTCCTGTATCTGGAACACACTAGTCCCTCTCTCAAACTCTTGTGGCTGGAACACACTAATCCATTGCTCACAAACCTGTGTCAGGAACAATTTAATCCCTCTCTCACACTTATGTATCTGGAACACTGTAATCCCTCACTCACACTCCTGTATCTGGAAAACTGTAAACCCTCTCGCACACTCATGGAACTGGAATGCTCTAGCCTCTCTCTCACACTTCTGTGTCTGCAAAACACTAGTCCCCCTCTCACACTCCTATATTTGGAACAGTCTAATCCCTCTCTCACACTTCTGTATCTGGAATACTCTAATCCCGCTCTCAGCCTCCTGTATCTGGAAAATTAAAATCACCCTCTCACACTCGTGTCTGGAACAATCTAATCCCTCTATCACACTTCTGTATTTACAATACACTATAACCTCTATCACACTTCAGTATCGGGAACACTCCTATCCCTGTCCCTCACTTCAGTACCTGGAGCACTGTAAGCCCTCTGTCACACTCCTGTATCTGCAGCACTCTAATCCCTCTCTCACACAACTGTATCTGGAACCCTCTTATCCCTCTCTCACAATCCTGTAACCGGAACAATCGAATCCCTCTCATGCACTCCTGTATCTGGAACACTCTAATGTCCCTCTCACTCTCCTTTACCTGTTCCACTCCTACCCCATCTTTCAGATTCTTCAATCTGGAACACTCTAAACACTCTCTCAGAATCCTGCATCTGGAAAACTCTAATCTCCCTCTCACTTGCCTGTACCTGGAACACTCCTATCCCTCGCTCACATTCTTATACCTGGTACACTCTAATCTCTCTCCCACACTCCTGTATCTCGAACAATGTAATCCCTCGCACAGGCTTCTGCATCTGGAACACTGTAATACCTCTCTCACTCTCCTGTATCAGGAACACACTAATCCCTTTCTCACAATCCTGTATCTGAAACACTGCAATCCCTCTCTCATAGTCCTGTATTCTGGAACATTCCAATCCCTCTCTCACAAACTTTTATTTTGAAAACAATAATCCCTCTCTCACACTTCAGTACCTGGAACACTGTAATACCTCACTCACACTCCTGTATCTGTAACAGTGTAATCCCTCTCGCAAACTCTGGACACTGGAACACACTAGCCCCTCTCTCACACTCCAGTGTCTGGAACAAACTAATCTAACACTCACACACTTGTTCTGGACCACACTAATCCCTGTCACACAATCCTGTATCTGGAACACTCTAATCGCTTTCTCACAGTCCAGTATCATGAACAATCTATTCCCTCACTCACACTGCTGTATCTGGAACAGTCTGAAGACTCTCTCACACTCCTGTATTTGGAACACACTCAACCCTCTCTCACACTCCTCTAACTGGAACACAAGAGTCCCTCTCTCACACTCTTGTGTCTGGAACACACTAATCCATCGCTCACAAACCTGTGTCGGGAACACATTAATCCCCCTCTCACACGCCTGTGTCACACACACTCTCCCACTCTCAGCCACATATAAACTCTGCCTCTCTCTCCCATAAATGCTCTCTCATTCGATCTCCCACACACACTCTCCCTCTCTCTCCCACACACACTCTCCCACCCTCTCCGACACACAGATTCTGCCTGTCTCTCCCACAGATACACTCTCCCTCTCTCTCCCACACACATTCTCACTCTCAGTCCCACTCACACGCTCACTCTCTCTCCCACACACACACTCTCCCTCTCTCTCCCACATACACACACTCCATCTCTCTCCCACACACACACTCTCCCTCTCCGTCCCACACACACTCACTCTCTCTCCCACACACAAAATCCTTCTCTCTCCCAAACACGCTCTCCCTCTTTCTGCCACACACAATCACCCTCTCTCCATCACACACTCTCACACTCTCTCCCCCTGCACTCCCTCTCTCTCCCACACACACACTCTCCCACTCTCTCCCACACACACACTCTTCCTCTCTCGACCACACACGTGCACTCTGCCTCAGTCTCCCACACACATACACTCTGCCTCTCTCTCCCATTCATACACTTTTCATCTCTCTCCCACACATACACTCTTCCTCTCTCTCACACACATACATTCTCCCTTTCTCTCACACACACACTCTCCCTCTCTCTCCCACACACACACTTTGGACTCACTCCCCCATAAAGTCCCTCTCTCTGCCACACACACACTCTCCCTCTCTCTCCCACACACACTCACACTCCCTCTCCCACACATGCATTCTCCCTCTCTCTCTCACAAAGACACACTACATATATCTCGCACAGACACACTCTCCTTCTCTCTGCCACATACACACACTCTCCCGCACAGACACACTCCCTATCTCTCCCACAAACACACTCTCCCTCTCTCTCCCACTAATAGACTCTCCCTCTCTCTCCCACATATACAGTCACTCTCTCTCTCCCACACACACTTTCCACTCTCTCGCACACACACTCTCTCCTTCTCTCTCTCACACACACACTCTCCCTTGCTCTCCCCCACATACACTCTCCCTCTCTCTCCCATGAACGCACGCTCCCTCTCTCTCCCACACACATTCTTCCTCGCTCTCCCACACACACTATCACTCTCTCTCCCACACACTCACACTCCCTCTGTCTACCACACACACTCTCCCTCTCTCTCCCACACACACACTATCCCTCACTCTCCCACACACACACCCTCCCTCTCTCTCCCACACACACTCTCCCTCCCTCTCCCACAGACACTCTCCCACCATCTCCCACACATACATTCTCCTTGTCTCTCCCACAGATAAACTCTCCCTCTCGCACCCACACACACTACCACACTCTCTCCCACACACACTCTCCCTCTCTCTCCCACAAATACACTCTCACTCTCTCTCCTACACACACATACCATCTCTCTCCCACACACACACTGTCCCTCTCTCTCCCAAACACATTCTACCTCTCTCTCCCACACACACTCTCACTCTCTCACCCACACACACACTCTGCCTCTCTCTCCCACACACACTCTCAATCTCTCACCCACACACACACTCTCCCTCTCTCTCCGACACATACATTCTCTCTCTCTCTATCCCACACATACACTCTCTCTCTCCCACACACACTCTCCCTCTCTCTCCCTCACCCACAAACTTCATCTCTATCCCTCACACACACTCTACCTCTCTCTCCCTCACACAAACTCACCCTCTCTTTCCCACACACACTCTCCTTCTCTCTCCCACATATAGACTTTCATCTCTCTCCCCCATACATAACATCTCTCTCCTACACACACTCTCACTCTCTCTCCCCCACACACTCTCCCTCTCTCTGCCCACACACTCTCCCTCTCTCTCCCACACACACTTTCCCTCTCTCTGCCACACACACTCTCCCTCTCTCTGCCACACACACTATCCTTCTCTCTCCCAGACAAACACTTTCCCTCTCTCTCCCACACACAATCACCCTCTCTCCCTCACACACTCTCACTCTCTCTCCAACTACACTTCCTCTCTCTCCCACATACACACTCTCCCTCTCTCTCCCAAACACACACTCTCCCCCAATCTCCCACAAACACACTCTCCCTCTCTCTTCCACACACACATTCTCCCTCACTCTCCTACATACACACTCTCCCTCTCTCAACCACACACACACTCCCTCTCTCTCCCACACACACACTCAATCTCTCTCCCACACATACTCTCCCTCACTCTCACACACACATTCTCCCTCTCTTTCTCACACACACTCTCCCACTCTCTCCCACACACACTCTCCCTCTCTGTCCAAAACATACACTCTCCCTCTCTCTCCCACACACACTCTCATTCTCTCCCAGACACACTCGCCCTCTGTCTCCCAAACACACACTCTCCATGTCTCTCCCCAATACACTCCCTCTCTCACCCACACACACACTCTCCCACTCTCAGCCACATATAAACTCTGCCTCTCTCTCCCATAAATGCTCTCCCCTTCGATCTCCCACACACACTCTCCCTCTCTCTCACACACACTCTCCCACCCTCTCCCACACACAGATTCTGCCTGTCTCTCCCACAGATACACTCTCCATCTGTCTCCCACAAACACTCTCACTTTCAGTCCCACGCACACTTTCCATCTCTCTCCCACACACACACTCTCCCTCTCTCTCCCACACACATTCTCCCTCTCTCTCCCACACACACACTGACTCTCTCTCCCATACACACACTCTCCCATCCAACACATACACTCTCTCTCTCTCAACCACACACACTCTCCCTCTCTCTCCCTCACCCACACACTTCATCTCTACCCCCTCACACACACTCTACCTCTCTCTCCCTCACACAAACTCACCCTCTCTTTCCCACACACACTCTCCTTCTCTCTCCCACATACAGACTTTCGTCTCTCTCCCCCATACATACCATCTCTCTCCTACACACACTCTCACTCTCTCTACAACACACACTCTTCCTCTCTCTCCCCCACACACTCTCCCTCTCTCTCCCACACACACTCTCCCTCTCTCTCCCACACACACTCTCCCTCTCTCTGCCACACACACTATCCTTCTCTCTCCCAGACACACAATCTCCCTCTATCTCCCACACACAATCACCCTCTCTCCCACACACACTCTCACTCTCTCTCCCACTGCACTTCCTCTCTCTCCCGCACACACCCTCTCCCTCTCTCTCCCCAATACACTCCCTCTCTCACCAACACACACACTCTCCCGCTCTCCCCCACACATACATTCTCCCTTCCTCTCACACACACACTCTCCCTCTCTCTCGCACAGCACACTCTCCCTCTCTCCCACACAGACACTCTCCCTCTCTCTCCCACAGACACACTCTGCCTCTCTCTTCCACTTTTACACTATCCCTCTCTCTCCCAAACACACTCTCCGTCTCTATCCCACCCACACTCTCATGCTCTCTCCCTCATACACTCCCTCTCTCTGCCACACACAGACTCCCCTCTCTCTCCCATACATACACCCTCCCTCTCTCTCCCACACATACACACACTCTCTCTCTCTCGCACACACACTTCCCACTCTCTCGCACACACACCCTCTCCTCTCTCCCACACACACACTCTCCCTCGCTCTCCCCCACATACATTCTCCCTCTCTCTCCCAATCATACACTCTTCCTCTCTCTCCCACACGTACACTCTCCCGCTCTCTCCCACACATACATTCTCCCTTCCTCTCCCACAGCACACTCTAAATCTCTCTCCCCATACACTCCCTCTCTCTCCTACACACATACTATCCCTCTCTCCCACAAACCCACACTTCCCCTCTCTCCCACACACCCACACTTCCTCTCTCTCCCACACATACACTCTCCCTCTCTCTCCCAAACATACACTCTATCTCTGTCTCCCGCACACATACACACTCCTCTCTCTCACACATACACACTCTCACTTTCTCTCCCAAACATACACTCTCCCTCTGTCTACCACACACACAAACTCTCCCTCTCTCTCCCACACACACACACTCCCTCTCTCTCCCACACACACAAACTCCCTCTCTCTCCCACACACACTCTCCCTCCCTCTCCCACACATACATTCTCCTTGTCTCTCCCACAGATAAACTCTCCCTCTCTCTCCCACACACACTATCACTCTCTCCCACACACACACACTCTATCTCTGTCCCACACATACACTATCTCTCTCTCTCTACACCGACACACTCCATCTCTCTCCCTCACATACACTCTTCCTGTCTCTCCCTCACACAAACTCTCCTTCTCTCTCCCACACACACACTTTTGACTCTCCCCCATACAGTCCCTCTCTCTGCCACACACACACTCTCCCTCTCTCTCCCACACACACTCTTCCTCTCTCTCCCACAAAGACACACTACATATATCTCACACAGACACACTCTCCTTCTCTCTGCCACATACACACACTCTCGCACACAGACACACTCCCTATCTCTCCCACAAACACCCTCTCCCTCTCTCTCCCACACACACTCTCCCTCTCTCTCCCACACACTCTCCCTCTCTCTCCCACACACACACACTCCATCTCTCTCCCACACACACACTCTCCCTCTCTCTCCCACACACAAAATCCTTCCCTCTCCCAAACACGCTCTCCCTCTCTCTCCCACACACAATCACCCTCTCTCCCTCACACACTGTCACACTCTCTCCCCCTGCACTCCCTCTCTCTCCCACACACACACTCTCCCACTCTCTCCAACACACACACTCTTCTTCTCTCGACCACACACGTACACTCTGCCTCAGTCTCCCACACACATACACTCTCCCTCTCTCTCCCATTCATACACTTTTCATCTCTCTCCCACACATACACTCTTCCTCTCTCTCACACACATACATTCTCCCTTTCTCTCACACACACACTCTCCCTCTCTCTCCCTCACACACACTCTCCCTCTCTCTCCCACACACACACTCTCCCTCTCTCTCCCCAATACACTCCCTCTCTCAAGCACACACACACACTCCCGCTCTCTCCTGCACATACATTCTCCCTTCCTCTCACAGACACACTCTCCCCCTCTCTCCCACACACACACTCTTGCTCTCTCTCCCCAATACACTCCCTCTCTCACCCACACACACACACTCCCGCTCTCTCCTGCACATACATTCTCCCTTCCTCTCACACACACACTCTCCCTCTCTCTCCCACACACACTCTCCCTCTCTTTCCCCCATACACTTTCCATCTATCTCCCAAACACACATTCTCCCTCTTTTTCCCACACACAGTCACCTGCTCTCACCACTCACACGCTCCGTCTCTCACCCACACACACCCTCTCCCTCGCTCTCCCAAACATACACACTCACTCCCTGTCCCACACATACATTCACTCTCTCTCTCCCAAACACACATTCTCCCTCCATCTCCCGCACACAAAATCTCCTTCTCTCTCCCACACACACTCTCCTTCTCTCTCCCACACACACACTTTTGTCTCTCTCCCTGATACAGTCCCTCTCTCTGCCCCCCACACACACTCTCCCTCTCTTACCCACACACACTCTCCCTCTCTCTCCGACAGACACACTCTCCCTCTCTCCCACACAGACACTCTCCCTCTGTCTCCCACAGACACACTCTTCTTCTCTCTTCCACTTTTACACTATCCCTCTCTCTCCCACACATACAGTCACCCTCAATATCCCAAACACACTATCCTTCTCTATCCTACTCACACTCACATGCTCTCTCCCCCATACACTCCCACTCTCTGCCACACACAGACTCCCCTCTCTCTCCCATATATACACTCTCCCTCTCTCTCCCACACAGACACTCTCGCTCTCTCTCCAACACACACACTCTCCATCTCTCTCCCACACAAACACTCTTCCACACACACACTCTCCATCTCTCTCCCACACACACACTCTCCCTCTCTCTCCCACAAACACTCTCCTCCTCTCCCAAATACACTGTCTCTCTCTCCCACACACACACTATCCCTCTCTCCCACATACAACTCTCCCTCTCTCTCCCACACATACACAATCCCCTCTCTGCTACACACAAACTCTCCCTCTCTCTCCCACACACACTGTCTCCTCTCTCCCACCCAAACTCTCACTCTCTCCCACACACATTATCCTTTTCCCTCCCACACACACCCTCCTTCTCTCTCCCACACACACACTCTCCCTCTCTCTCCCACACACACACTCTCCCTTTCTCTCCCACATACACACTCTTCCTCTCTCTCCCACAAACATTCTCCCCCTCTCCCAAACACACTCTCTCTCTCTCCCACACACACACTATCCCTCTCTCCCACAAACAACTCTCCCTCTCTCTCCCACAAACACTCTCCCCCTCTCCCAAACACAGTCTCTCTCTCTCCCACACACACACTATCCCACTCTCCCACACACAACTCTCCCTCTCTCCCCCACACATACACTATCCCCTCTCTGCCACACACAAACTCTCCCTCTCTCTCCCACACACACACTCTCCCTCTCTCTCCCACACATACACTCTTCCTCTCTCTCCCACAAACATTCTCCCCCTCTCCCAAACACACTCTCTCTCTCTCCCACACACACACTATCCCTCTCTCCCACAAACAACTCTCCCTCTCTCTCCCACAAACACTCTCCCCCTCTCCCAAACATCCTCCTTCTCTCTCCCACACACACACTCTCCCTCTCTCTCCCACACACACACTTTCCCCTCTCTCTCCCACACACACACTCTCCCTCTCTCTCCCACACATTCTCTCCCTCTCTCTCCCACACATACTAATCCTCTCTCTCCCACAAACACACTCTCCCTCTCTCTCCCACTTATACAGTCTCCCTCTCTCTCCCACGCACCGTCTCCCATGCTCACCCACACACACTTTCTCCCTCTCACTCCCACACACACACTCTCCCTCTCTCCCACAAATACACTCTCTCTCTCTCTCCCAGACACACTATCCCCCTCTCTCCCACACCCACACACTCCAGCACACTCCCGCACACAGACACTACCTCTCTCTCCCACACACACACTGTCCCTCACTCTCCCTCACACAAACTGTCCTTCTCTCTCCCACACACAATCTCCATCTCTCTCCCCCATACACTCCCTCTCTCTGCCACTCACACACTCACCCTCGCTCTCTCACACATACAGACTCCCTCTCTCTCCCACACAGACACTCACTCTTTCTCCCACACAGACACTCTCACTCTCTCTCCAACAAACACTCTCCCCCTCTCTCCCACACACACTCTCCCTCTCTCTCCCACAGAAACACTACCCCTCTCTCCCAAACGCACACTCTCACTCTCTCTCAACACACACACACACTCTCCCTCTCTCTCCCACACACATTCTCCCTCTCTCTCCCACATTAACTCCCTCTTTCTCCCACATACACACTCTCCCTCTCTCACACACATACACTCTCCCTCACTCTCCCACACACAAACTCTCCCTCTTGCCCACACACCCACTCTCCCTCTCTCTCCCAAACGTACACTCTCCTTCTGTCTCCCACAAACATACACTCTCCCTTTCTCTCCCACAAAGACACAATCCCTCTCTCTCCTGCACACACTCTCCCCCTCTCCCAAACACACTCTTTCTCTCTCTCCCACACACACACTAACGCTCTCTCCCACACACAACTGTCGCTCTCTCTCCCACACATACACTATCCCCTCTCTGCCACACACAAACTCACCCTCTCTCTCCCACACACACTATCCTTTTCTCACCCACACACACCCTCCTTCTCTCTCCACACACACACTCTCCTTCTCTCTCCCACACACACACTCTCCCTCTCTCTCCCACACACACACTTTCCCTCTCTCTCCCACACACACACTCTCCCTCTCTCTCCCACACATTCTCTCCCTCTCTCTCCCACACATACTAATCCTCTCTCTCCCACAAACACACTCTCCCTCTCTCTCCCACAAACACTCTCCCCCTCTCCCAAACACCCTCCTTCTCTCTCCCACACACACACTCTCCCTCTCTCTCCCACACACACACTTTCCCTCTCTCTCCCACACACACACTCTCCCTCTCTCTCCCACACATTCTCTCCCTCTCTCTCCCACACATACTAATCCTCTCTCTCCCACAAACACACTCTCCCTCTCTCTCCCACTTATACAGTCTCCCTCTCTCTCCCACGCACCGTCTCCCATGCTCACCCACACACATTTTCTCCCTCTCACTCCCACACACACACTCTCCCTCTCTCCCACAAATACACTCTCTCTCTCTCTCCCAGACACACTATCCCCCTCTCTCCCACACCCACACACTCCAGCACACTCCCGCACACAGAAACTACCTCTCTCTCCCACACACACACTGTCCCTCACTCTCCCTCACACAAACTTTCCTTCTCTCTCCCACACACAATCTCCATCTCTCTCCCCCATACACTCCCTCTCTCTGCCACTCACACACTCACCCTCGCTCTCTCACACATACAGACTCCCTCTCTCTCCCACACAGACACTCACTCTTTCTCCCACACAGACACTCTCACTCTTTCTCCAACAAACACTCTCCCCCTCTCTCCCACACACACTCTCCCTCTCTCTCCCACAGAAACACTATCCCTCTCTCCCAAACGCACACTCTCACTCTCTCTCAACACACACACACTCTCCTTCTCTCTCCAACACACATTCTCCCTCTCTCTCCCACATTAACTCCCTCTTTCTCCCACATACACACTCTCCCTCTCTCACTCACATACACTCTCCCTCACTCTCCCCACACACAAACTCTCCCTCTTGCCCACACACCGACTCTCCCTCTCTCTCCCAAACATACACTCTCCCTTTCTCTCCCACAAAGACACACTCCCTCTCTCTCCTGCACACACTCTCCCCCTCTCCCAAACACACTCTTTCTCTCTCTCCCACACACACACTAACGCTCTTTCCCACACACAACTGTCACTCTCTCTCCCACACATAAACTATCCCCTCTCTGCCACACACAAACTCACCCTCTCTCTCCCACACACACTATCCTTTTCTCTCCCACACACACCCTCCTTCTCTTTCCCACACACACACTCTCCTTCTCTCTCCCACACACACACTCTCCTTCTCTCTCCCACACACACACTCTCCCTCTCTCTCCCACACACACACTCTCCCTCTCTCTCCCACACATTCTCTCCATTTCTCTCCCACACACACTCACCCTCTCTCTCCCACAAACACACTCTCCCTCTCTCTCCCACATATACAGTCTCCCTCTCTCTCCCACACACACACTCCTACGCTCACCCACACACATTCTCTCCCTCTCTCTCCCACACACACACTCTCCCTCTCTCTCCCACACATACATTCTCCATCTCTCTCTCACACATACTCTCCTTCTCTCTCCCACACATACTCTCCTTCTCTCTCCCACAAAAACACTCTCCCTCTCTCCCACACACTCACTCTCCCTCTCTCTCCCAAACATACACTCTCTCTCTCTCTCCCACACACACACTTTGCATCTCTCTCCCACAGACACACTCTCCCTCCTTCTCCAACATGAATTCTCCCTCTCTCTACCACACACAGTCTCACTCTCTCACCTACACACGAACTCTCCCTCTCTCTCACACACACACAATCTTCCACACACACACTCTCTCTCTCTCTCACACACACACTCTCTCCCTTTTTCTCCCACACATACACTCTCCCCTCTCTCTCCCACACATACAGACTCCCTCTCTCTACCACACACACACTCACCCTCTCTCTCCCACCCACATACTCACCCTCCTTCTCCCACACAGTCTCTCCCTCTCTCTCCCACCCATACATTCTCCCTGTCTCTCCCACAGATAAACCATCCCTCTCTCTCCAACACACACTCTCTCCTTCTCTCTCCCACCCACACTCTCAAACTCTCTCCACCATATACTCCCTCTCTTGCCACACAAACACTCACCCTCTCTCTCCCACACGTACACTCTCCCTCTCTGTCCCAAACATACAGTCTACCTCTGTCTCCCACACAGACACTTTCTCTCTCCAACACACACACTCTCCATCTCTCTCCCACACACACACTCTTCCACAAATACAACCTCCCTCAGTCTCCCACACACACTCTCCCTCTCTCTCCCACACTCGCTCACCCTCTTTCTCCCACACTCATTCTCCCTCTCTCTCCCACACTCAATCTCACTCTCTCACCCACACACACACACACACTCTCCCTCTCTCTCACATACACACACTCTCCCACTCTGTCCCACACATACACTCTCACTCTCTCAAACACACTCTTACTCTCTCTCCCCCATACACTCCCTCTCTCTGCCACACACACTCTCCCTCTCTCTCCCACACACATGCTCTCCCTCTCTCCCTCACACACACACACCCTCACTCTCCCACATACACTCTCCCTCCCTCTCCCACACACACGTTCTCCCTGTCTCTCCCACAGATACACTCTCCCTCTCTCTCCCACTTACACACTCTCCCTCTCTCTCCAACACATACACTCTCCCTCTCTCTCTCTCAGACACTTTCCGTCTCTCTCCCACACACACACTCTCCCTCTGTCTCCCACAAACATGCTCCCTCTCTCTTCCACACACACTTTCACTCTCCCACCCACACGCACACTCTCCCTCTCACTCCCAAACATACACACTCCCTCACTGTCCCACACCCACACACTCGATCGCTCTCCCTCACACACACTCTCCCTCTCTCTCCGTCACACACACTCGCCTTCTCTCTCTCTCCCACACACACTCTCCCTCTCTCCCACACACACTCTCCCTCTCTCTCCCACACACACAATATCCCTCTCTCCCACACGCACACTCTCCCTCTCTCTCCCACACACACAATATCCCTCTCTCCCACACGCACACTCTCCCTCTCTCTCCGTCACACACACTCGCCTTCTCTCTCCCACACACACTCTCCCTCTCTCTCCCACACACACTCTCCCTCTCTCTCCCACACACACAAATATCCCTCTCTCCCACACGCACACTCTCCACTCTCTCTCAACACACACACACTCTCCCTCTCTCTCCCACATACACTCTCCCCTCTCTCTCACCCATAAACTCCCTCTCTCTCCCACATACACTCTCTCCCTCTCTCGGCCAGACATACACTCTCCCTCTCTCTCCCACTCAGTAACTCTCCCTCTCGCCCACACACCCACTCTCTCCCTCTCTCTCCCACACATACACTTTCCCTCTCTCTCCCAAACATACACTCTCCTTCTGTCTCCCATACACATACACTCTCCCTTTCTCTCCCACACATACACTCGCCCTCTCTCTCCAACACATACTCTCCCCGCTCTCCCAAACAGACTCTCTCTCTGTCTCCAACAAACACACTTTTCCTCTCTCCCACACACAACTCACCCTCTCTCTCCCACACACGCTGTCTCCTCTCTCCCACCTACACTCTCACTCTCTCTCTCTCTCACACAAACTGTCCTTTTCTCTCCCACAGACACCCTCCTTCTCTCTCCAACACACACACACTCATTCACTCTCCCACACACACAATCTCCCTCTCTCTCCCACACAAATGCTCCCTCACTCTCCCACACACACTCTAGCTCTCCCAGCCACACACACACTCTCCCTCTCACTTCCACACATACACGCTCCCTCACTGTCCCACACCCACACACTCGATCTCTCTCCCTCACACACACTCTCCCTCTCTCTCCCTCACACACACTCTCCTTCTCTCTCCCACACACACTCTCCCTCCCTCTCCCACACACACTCTCCCTCTCTCTCCCACACACACTCTCCCTCTCTCTCCCATCCACACTCTCCCTCTCTCTCCCACACACACAATATCCCTCTCTCCCACACGCACACTCTCCCTCTCTCTCAACACACACACACTCTCCCTCTCTCTCCCACACACACTCTCCGTCTCTGTCACCCATACAATCCCTCACTCTCCCACATACACACTCTCCCTCTCTCAGCCAGATATATATCCTTCTCTCTCCCACTCAGAAACTCTCCCTCTCTCCAACACATACACTCTCCCTCTCTCTCCCAAACATACACTCTCCTGTCTTCCACACACATACACTCTCCCTTTCTCTCCCACACATACACTCGCCCTCACCCTCCCACATATACAGTCTCCCTCTCTCTCCCACACACATTCTTCCACGCTCACCCACACACACTCTCTCTCTCTATCTCTGACACACACACTCTCCCTCCCCCTCCAACGCACACTCTCCCTCTCTCTCCCACTCATACATTCTCCATCTCTCTCTCACACATACTCTCCTTCTCTCACCCACACAAACACTCTCCCTCTATCCCACACACCCACTCTCCCTCTCTCTCCCACACATACACTCTCCCTCTCTCTCCCAAACATACACTCTCTCTGTCTCTCCCAGACACACACTTTGCATCTCTCTCCCTCAGAAACACTCTCCCTCCCTCTCCAACACGAATTCTCCCTCTCTCCACCACATACACACTCATTCTCTCACCTACACACAAACTCTCCCTCTCTCTCCCACACATACACTCTCCCTCTCTCTCCCAAACATACACTCTCACTGTCTCTCCCAGACACACACTTTGCATCTCTCTCCCTCAGAAACACTCTCCCTCCCTCTCCAACACGAATTCTCCCTCTCTCCACCACATACACACTCATTCTCTCACCTACACACAAACTCTCCCTCTCTTTCCCACACACACAATCATCCACACACACACTCTGCCTCTCTCTCACACACAAACAGTCTCCCTTTTAATCCCACACATACACTATCCCTCTCTCTCCCACAGATAGTCTCCCTCTCTCTCCCACACAGACACTCTCCCTCTCTCTCCCACCCACACACTCACCCTCCCTCTCCCAAACAGTCTCTCCCTCTCTCTCCCACCTATACATTCTCCCTGTCTCTCCCACAGATACACCGTCCCTCTCTCTCCAATACATACACTCTCTCCTTCTCTCTCCCACCCAAACTCTCAAACTATCTCCACCAAATACTCCCTCTCTTGCCACACAAACACTCACCCTCTCTCTCCCACATGTACACTCTCCCTCTCTCTCACACACACACTCTCCCTCTCTCTCCCACACACACAATATCCCTCTTTCCCACACGCAAACTCTCCCTCTCTCTCAACACACACACATTCTCCCTCTCTCTCCCACAAACACTCTCCCTCTCTCTCACCCATACACTCCCTCACTCTCCCACATACACACTCTCCCTCTCTCGCCCAGACATACACTCTCCCTCTCTCTCCCACACACACTCTCCCTCTCTCTCGCACTCAGAAACTCTCCCTCTCTCCCACAAACCCACTCTCCCTTTCTCTCCCACACATAGACTCACCCTCTCTCTCACAAACACGCTCTCCCACCTCTCCCAAACACACTGTCTCTCTGTCTCCCACACACACACTATTCCTCTATCCCACACACAACTCACCCACTCTCTCCCACACAAACTGTCTCCTCTCTCCCACCCACATTCTCACTCTCTCTCCCACACACAGCATCCTTCTCTCTCCCACACACACACACTCCTTCTCTCTCCCACAAACACACTCTCCCTCTCTCTCCCAGACGCACACTCTCCCTCTCTCTCCCACAACCACTATCACACCTCCCACACAGACTCTCCCTCGCTCACCCACACATACAGTCTCCCTTTCTCTCCCACAGATACACTCTCCTTCTCTCTCCCACACACCCTATCACTCTCTCTCGCACACACACTCTGCCTCTCTCTCCCACACAAAATCTCCATCTCTCACACACATACACTCTCCCTCTCTCTCCCACACATACACTCTCCCTCTCTCTCCCACACATACACTCTCCCTCGCTCCCACACACACACACACTCTCTCTCTCTCCCACACACACACTCTCCCTCTCTCTCCCACACACACTCTCCCTCTCTCTCCCACACATACACTCTCCCTCTCTCTCCCACACACACTTTCCATCTCTCTCCCACACACACACACTCTCTCTCTCTCTCCCACACACAGTCTCCCTCTCTCTCCCACACACACTCTCACTCTCTCACCCACACACACACAATGCAACTTTCTCGCACACATACACTCTCCTTCTCTCTCCCACACACACATTCTCCCACACCGACACACTCCCTAACTCTCGCACACATACAGTCACCCTCTCACTCTCACACACACTCTCCCATTCTCTCCCACAAACACTCGTCTCCTTCTCTCTCCCACCCACACTCACTCTCTCTCCCCCATACACTCCCTCTCTCTGCCACACCGACACTCACCCTCTATCTCCCACACATACACTCTACCTCTCTCTCACACACAGACACTCTCTCTCTCTCTCCAACACACACACTCACCCTCCTCTCTCTCGCACACACACACACACACTCTCTCTCTCCCCCATACACTCCCTCTCTCTGCCACACAGACACTCTCTCTATCTCTCCCACATACACACTTTCCCTCACTCTCCCACACACACGTTCTCCCTGTCTCTCACAGATACACTCTCCCTTTCTCTCCCACTTATACACTCTCTCTCTCTCTCACACACACTTTCCATCTCTCTCCCACACACACACTCTCCCTCTCTCTCCCACACACATGCTCCCTCTTTCTCCCACACACACTCTCACTCTCCTACCCACACACACTCTCCCTACAAACTCCCACACATACACTCTCCCTCACTGTCCCACACCCACACACTCAATCTCTCTCCCTCACACACACTCTCATTCTCTCTCCCTCACCCACACTCTCCTTCTCTCTCTCCCACACACAATCTCCCTCTGTCTCCCACACACACACTCGCTCTCTCTCCCACACACACAATAACCCTCTATCCCACACGCACACTCTCCCTCTCTCTCAACAAACACAAACTCTCCCTCTGTCTCCCACACACACTCTCCCACTCTCTCACCTATACACTCCCTCACTCTCCCACATACACACTCTCCCTCTCTTGCCCAGACATACACTCTCCTCTCTCTCTCCCACACACACTCTCCCTCTCTCTCCCACTCAGAAACTCTCCCTCTCTCCCACACACCCACTCTCCCTATCTCTGCCACACATACACTCTCCCTCTCTCTCCCAAACATGCACTCTCCTTCTGTGTCCCTCACACATACACTCTCCCATTCTGTCCCACACAGACACTCGCCCTCTCTCTCCCACACACACTCTCCCCCTCTCCCAAACACAATCTCGCTCTGTCTCCCACACACACACTAATCCTCTCTCCCACACACAACTCACCCTCCCTCTCCCACACAAACTGTCTCCTCTCTCCCACCCACACTCTCACTCTCTCTCCCACACACACTGTCCTTTTCTCTCCCACACACACCCTCCTTCTCTCTCCCACACTCACACACTCCTTCTCTCTCCCACACACACACTCTCCCTTTCTCTCCCAGACACACACTCTCCCTCTCTATCCACACTAACTATCCCTCCCTCTCCCACACAGACTCTCCCTCGCTCACCCACACATACATTCTCCCTTTCTCTCCCACAGTTACACTCTCCCTCTCTCTCCCACACACCCTATCACTGTCTCTCCCACACACACTCTCCCTCTCTCTCCCATACAAACTCTCCCTCTCTCTCCCACACATACACTCTACCTCTCTCTCCCACACACACATTTTCTATCTCTCTCCCACACACACACTCACTCTCTCACCCACACACACACACACTACATCTCTCTCCTACACACACACACACTCCTTCTCTGTCCCACACAAACACTCTCCCACTCAGACAAACTCCCTAACTTTCCTGCACATACAGTCACCCTCTCTCTCCCATACACACTCTCCCATTCTCTCCAACACACACACTCTCCCTCCCTCTCCCACACACACACAGTCTCTCTCTCCCCCATACACTCCCTCTCTCTGCCACACACACACTCTCCCTCTCTCTCCCACACATAAACTCTACCTCTCTCTCCCACTCATACAATCTCCCTCTCTCTCCCACAAACACAATCTACCTCTCTCTCCCACACACACACTCTCCCTCTCTCTCCCACATACACACGATCCCTCACTCTCCCACACACCCTCTCCCTCTCTCTCCCACACACACACTCTCCCTCTCTCTCCCACACACAATCTCCTTATCTCTCCCACACGCAATCTCCTTATCTCTCCAAACACACTCTCCTTCTCTCTCCTACGCACACACTCTCCTTCTCTCTCCCACACACAATCACCCTCTCTCCCACACACACTCTCCCTCTCTCTCCTCCATACACTCCCTCTCTCTCCCACACATACAATCTCCCTCCTTCTACCACACACAGTCTCTCACTCTCTCTCCCACCCACACTCTCACTCTCTCTCCCACACACACTGTCCTTTTCTCTCCCACACACACCCTCCTTCTCTCTCCCACACTCACACACTCCTTCTCTCTCCCACACACACACTCTCCCTTTCTCTCCCAGACACACACTCTCCCTCTCTCTCCACACTAACTATCCCTCCCTGTCCCACACAGACTCTCCCTCGCTCACCCACACATACATTCTCCCTTTCTCTCCCACAGTTACACTCTCCCTTTCTCTCCCACACACCCTATCACTGTCTCTCCCACACACACTCTCCCTCTCTCTCCCACACACACATTTTCTATCTCTCTCCCACACACACACTCTCTCTCTCTCTCCCACACACAGTCTCCCTCTCTCTCCCACACACACTCTCACTCTCTCACCCACACACACACACTACATCTCTCTCCTACACACACATACACTCCTTCTCTGTCCCACACAAACACTCTCCCACTCAGACAAACTCCCTAACTCTCCCGCACATACAGTCACCCTCTCTCTCCCATACACACTCACCCATTCTCTCCAACACACACACTCTCCCTCCCTCTCCCACACACACACAGTCTCTCTCTCCCCCATACACTCCCTCTCTCTGCCACACACACACTCACTCTCTCTCCCACTCATAAACTCTACCTCTCTCTCCCACTCATACACTCTCCCTCTCTCTCCCACAAACACAATCTACCTCTCTCTCCCACACACACACTCTCCCTCTCTCTCCCACACACACATGATCCCTCACTCTCCCACACACACTCTCACTCTATCTCCCGCACACAATCTCCCCCTCTCTCTCCCATACACTCCCGCTCTCTCCCACACACACACACTCACTCTCTCTCCCACACACAGACTCCCTCTCTCTCCCACACAGACAATCTCCCACCCACACACACTCCCTCTCTTCACACACACACTCTCCCTCACTCTCCCACACACACTGACCCTCTCTCTCCCAAACACACACTCTCCCTCTCTCTCCCACACACACTCTCCCTCTCTCTCCCGCACACACACTCTCCCCCTCTCTCCCCCCATACAAACCCCTCTCTCCCACACACACACCCTCACTTTCTCTCCCCCACACAGACTCCCTCTCTCTCCCCCACACACACTCTCCCAGACACACACTCTCCCGCTCTTCACACACACACTCTCCCTCTCTCTCCCACATACACTCTTCCTCGCTCTCCCACACACACTCTCCCTCGCTCTCCCACACACATTCTCCTTCGCTCTCCCACACACATTCTCCCTCGCTCTCCCACACAATCTCTTCCTCTCTCTCCCCCATACACTCCCTTTCTCTCCCACACACACGCTCTCCCTCTCAGTCCCAAACATAGACTCTCCCTCTCTCCCATACACGCACTCTCCCTCTCTCTCCCACACAACCTCTCCCTCTCTCTCCCACACACCATCTCCCTCTCTCTCGCACACACCCTCTCCCTCTCTCTCTCATACACACACTTTCCCTCTCCACTCACACACTCTCCCTCTCCACACACACACTGTCCCTCTCTCTCCCACACACACACTCTCTCTCTCCGACTCATACATTCTACCTCTCTCTCCCACACAGACACTCTCTCTCTCTCCCACATACACACTCTCCCTCTCTCACCCACACATATGCTCTCCCTCACTCTCCCACGCACACAATCTACCTCTCTCCCTCACACAAACACTCTCCCTCTTTCTCCCACACACACACGATCCCTCACTCTCCCACACACCCTCTCCCTCTCTCTCCCACACACACACTCTCCCTCTCTCTCCCACACACAATCTCCTTATCTCTACCACACGCAATCTCCTTATCTCTCCAAACACACTCTCCTTCTCTCTCCTACGCACACACTCTCCTTCTCTCTCCCACACACAATCACCCTCTCTCCCACACACACTCTCCCTCTCTCTCCTCCATACACTCCCTCTCTCTCCCATACATACAATCTCCCTCCTTCTACCACACAGTCTCTCACTCGCTCTCCCACCCACACTCTCACTCTCTCTCCCAAACACACTGTCCTTTTCTCTCCCACACACACCCTCCTTCTCTCTCCCACACTCACACACTCCTTCTCTCTCCCACACACACACTCTCCCTTTCTCTCCCAGACACACACTCTCCCTCTCTCTCCACACTAACTATCCCTCCCTCTCCCACACAGACTCTCCCTCGCTCACCCACACATACATTCTCCCTTTCTCTCCCACAGTTACACTCTCCCTCTCTCTCCCACACACCCTATCACTGTCTCTCCCACACACACTCTCCCTCTCTCTCCCATACAAACTCTCCCTCTCTCTCCCACACATACACTCTACTTCTCTCTCCCACACACACATTTTCTATCCCTCTCCCACAGACACACTCTCTCTCTCTCTCCCACACACAGTCTCCCTCTCTCTCCCACACACACTCTCACTCTCTCACCCACACACACACACTACATCTCTCTCCTACACACACACACACTCCTTCTCTGTCCCACACAAACACTCTCCCACTCAGACAAACTCCCTAACTCTCCCGCACATACAGTCACCCTCTCTCTCCCATACACACTCTCCCATTCTCTCCAACACACACACTCTCCCTCCCTCTCCCACACACACACAGTCTCTCTCTCCCCCATACACTCCCTCTCCATGTCACACACACACTCTCCCACTCTCTCCCACTCATAAACTCTACCTCTCTCTCCCACTCATACACTCTCCCTCTCTCTCCCACAAACACAATCTACCTCTCTCTCCCACACACACACTCTCCCTCTCTCTCCCACACACACATGATCCCTCACTCTCCCACACACACTCTCACTCTATCTCCCGCACACAATCTCCCCCTCTCTCTCCCATACACTCCCGCTCTCTCCCACACACACACTCTCACTCTCTCTCCCACACACAGACTCCCTCTCTCTCCCACACAGACAATCTCCCACCCACACACACTCCCTCTCTTCACACACACTCTCCCTCACTCTCCCACACACACTGACCCTCTCTCTCCCAAACACACACTCTCCCTCTCTCTCCCACACACACTCTCCCTCTCTCTCCCGCACACACACTCTCCCCCTCTCTCCCCCATACAAACCCCTCTCTCCCACACACACACTCTCACTTTCTCTCCCCCACACAGACTCCCTCTCTCTCCCCCACATACAGACTCCCTCTCTCACCCCCACATACACTCTCCCAGACACACACTCTCCCGCTCTTCACACACACACTCTCCCTCTCTCTCCCACATACACTCTCCCTCACTCTCCCGCACACACTCTCCCTCGCTCTCCCACAAACATTCTCCTTCGCTCTCCCACACACATTCTCCCTCGCTCTCCCACACAATCTCTTCCTCTCTCTCCCCCATACACTCCCTCTCTCTCCCACACACACGCTCTCCCTCTCAGTCCCAAACATACACTCTCCCTCTCTCCCATACACGCACTCTCCCTCTCTCTCCCACACAACCTCTCCCTCTCTCTCCCACACACCATCTCCCTCTCTCTCGCACACACCCTCTCCCTCTCTCTCCCACACACACACTTTCCCTCTCCACTCACACACTCTCCCTCTCCACACACACACTGTCCCTCTCTCTCCCACACACACACTCTCTCTCTCTCTCCGACTCATACACTCTACCTCTCTCTCCCACACAGACACTCTCTCTCTCTCCCACATACACACTCTCCCTCTCTCACCCACACATATGCTCTCCCTCACTCTCCCACACACACAATGTACCTCTCTCCCTCACAGACACACTCTCCCTCTCTCTCCCACACACCCTGTCCCCCTCTCTCTCCCAAACATACACTCTCCCTCGCTCTCCCACACATACTCTCAAATCTCTCTCCCAAATACACACTCTCCCTCTCTCTCCCTCACACAAAATCTCCCTCTCTCTCCCACACACACACTCTCCCTCTCTCTCCCCCATACACTCTCTCTCTCTTCCACATACACACTCTCCCTCTCTCTCCCACACATACACTCTCCCTTCCATAAATGCTCTCCCACACTCTCTCCCACACACTCTCTCCCTCTCTCTCCCACACATACATTCTCCCTGTCTCTCCCACACATACATTCTCCCTGTCTCTCCCACAGATACATTCTCCCTGTCTCTCCCACAGATACACTGTCCCTCTCTCTCCCACACACCCTTTCCCTCTCTCTCCTACACACACACTCTCCCTCTCGCTCCGACACACACTCTCATTTTCTCACCCACGCACACTCTCCTTCTCTCTCTCAGACACACACTCTCCCTCTCTCTCCTACACCCACACACTCCATCTCTCTCCCACACACACACTCTCCCTCACACACACCCTCCTTCTCTCTCCCACACACACTCTCCTTCTCTCTCCCACACTCACTCTCAATCTCTCTCCCCCATACACTCCCTCTCTCCCGCAAACAAACTCACCAAAGACACTCCATCTCCTTCACACACACACACTCTCCCTCTCTCTCCCACACACCCTCTCCCTCTCTCTCCCACACACACACTCTCCCTCTCTCTCCCACACACCATCTCCTTATCTCTCCCAACGCAATCTCCTTATCTCTCCAAACACACTCTCCTTCTCTCTCCTATGCACACACTCTCCTTCTCTCTCCCACACACAATCACCCTCTCTCCCACACACACTCTCCCTCTCTCTCCTCCATACACTCCCTCTCTCTCCCACACATACAATCTCCCTCCTTCTACCACACACAGTCTCTCACTCTCTCTCCCACACACACTCTCCCTCTCTCTCCCACACGCACTCTCCCTCGCTCTCCCACACACACTCCTCCTCTATCTACCACACACACTCTCCCCCTCTCTCTCCCATACACTCCCTCTCTCTATCACACACACACTCTCACTCTCTCTCCCACACACAGACTCCCTCTCTCTCCCACACATACAATCTCCAACCCACACACTCTCCCTCTCTTCACAGACAAACTCTCCCTCTCTCTCCCACACACACTCACCCTCTCTCTCCCACATACACTCTCCCTCTCTCTCGCGCACACACTCTCCCTCTCTCACCCACACACACTCTCCCTCTCTGTCCCGCACACACACTCTCCCTCTTTCTCCCCCATACACTCCCCCTCTCTCCCACACACACAATCTCCCTCTCTCATCCACGCGCACACTCTCCCTCTCTCTCCCACACACACATTCTCTCTCTCTGTCCCACACACAATCTATCGCCATCTATCTCTCACACACACACTCATATTCTATGTTTCTCACACCCAATCATTCCTCCTCTGTCACAAACACAATCACTCACTCTTTCTCTCACACACACACACTCTCTCTTCCTTACGCACATACACAAACACTTACAGTCATTCTCTCTCTCTCCCTCATACACACAATATCTCAATCTCGCTCTCTCTATCACACACACACGCACACAATTACTTACTCTTTCCCCATCTCACTGATACACAGGCACACAATTACTCTGTCCCTGAAACACACACATTCTTTCCGACACATACACCCACATACACGCACACACACATAAACTCAATCACTCACTCCCTCCGTCTTACACACACACATTCTCCATCTACTACACACACAGTCATTCACTCTTTCCCCATCTCTCTCTCACATTCACACAATCACTCACTCTCTCACACACACAAACACACACACTCTTGCAAACAAAATCACTCAGTTCCCCTCTCTCTCTCACACAGACTCACATTCTACCTCTCTCACACACACGCTCTCCCTCTGTCCCTCACACACACTTATAATCTACCTCTTGCACACAATCACTCACTCTCTCCATCTTTCTCTCACACACACCACAATCGCTCACTCTCTCCGTCTCTCTCACACACAAGCACATTCTTGCACACATACACAATCACTCTCTCTCTCACAAACACACACTCAAAATCATTCACTTCATCCCTCTCACACACATACACACGTTCCCTCTCCCACAACACACACACCCTCTCTCTGACTCACAGACTGATTCTCTCCCTGTCACTCACATACTCACTCTGTCTTTCCAACACATTCACTGTCTTTCTCCCTCCCTTGCGCGTGCACGCACTCTCTCTCATACAAACACACAAACTCTTTCTACCTTTCTCTCACACACACATACACTCTTTCTCCCTACTCTCTCTCACATACACACACTCACTGTCTCCCTCTCCCTCACACACAATCACTCTCTCCCTCTCTCTCACACGCACACACTCTCTCTCCCTTCCCTCTCAAACACAAACTCACTCTCTCCCTCTCTCTCACACACACACTCACTCCCTCCCTCTCTCACTCACACACACGCTCACTCCCTCTGTGTCACACACACTCACACTACCACACTCACTCACTCTTTCTCTCTCTCACACGTGCAAACTCTGTCTCACTCACAAACGCTCCCTCCCTCCCTCTCTCCTGCTTTCTCTCACAAACACACACACACTCACTCTCTCACTCTCTCACACATACTCACTCATACTATCACACACGCTCACTCTCTCTCACACACTCACTCATTCTTTCCCTCTCTCTCTCTCTCACACACAAAATCTCTCTCTCTCATTCACATACTCTCCCTCAGTTCCTCTCTCACACACAAGCTCTCATTCACTCTCTCCCATTTTTTCTCACAAACACACACTCAGTCTCTCACTGACTCTCACACATATACACACTCAGTCCTTCTCATACACACACTCAGTCCCTCTCTCACAAAAATTTCTGTCCCTCTCTCATACACTCAATCACCCACTCTCACCTCTCACACACACTCCCCCCTCTTCTTACACACATTCACTCTCTCCCAGACACACCCACCACCTCTTTCTCACATGCACACTCACCGTCTCCCACTCTCACACACTCATTTACTCCCTCCCTCACTATCACACCTACAATTACTCATTCACTTCTCACATACACATGCACTAACTCCCTCCCTCTCTCGCTCTCAAATGTATTCACTTTCTCAGTCTATCTCACACACATTCACTCATGTTATCACACAATCATGCTCATTCGCTCGCTCCCTCAAACACACATTCTCCCTCCCTCTCCCACAAAGACTCTCCCTCTCTCTCCGAAACATACATTCTCCTGTCTCTCCCACAGATACACTCTCCCTCTCTCTCCCACACTCATTCACAATCTCTCTCAAACAACACACTCTCCCAATCCCTCCCACATATACACTCTAACTCTCTCCCAAACATACACTCTCCCTCTCTCTCCCAGACAGACACTCTCTCTCTCTCCAACACACACACTCTCCATCTCACTCCCACACACAAACACTCTTCCACACACACACTCTCCCCCTCTCTCTCACACACACACTCTCCCTCTCTCCCCAACACACACTCTACCCCTCTCTCCCAAACAAAATCTCTCACTGTCCCACACAAACACTATCCCTCTATACCACACACAACTCTCCCTCTCTCTCCCACACAGACTGTCTCCTTCTCTCTCCCACACACACAGTCTCCTTCTCAATCCCACACACAATCACCCTCTCTCCCATTCACCATCTGCCTCTCACTCCCCCATACACTCCCTCTCTCTCCCCCATACACACTCTCCCTCTCTCTCCCACACAAACAGTCGACCTCATTCTCCCACACACACACTCACCCTGCCGCTCCAACACACACTCTCACTCTCTCGCCCACACATAAATTCTCCATCTCACTCCCACATAAACTCTCCTTATCTCTCCCACACAAAAACTCTCCCTCTATCCCACACACACAGTCTCCCTCTCTCTCCCACACATGAACTTTCCTTCTCTCTCCGAAACACGCACTCTCCCTCTCTCTCTCCCCCATACACTCCCTCTCTCTACCACACACACACTTTCCTACACTCTCCCACACATACACTCCCCCTCTCTATCCCACACAAACACCTTCCATCTCACTCCCACGCACACACTCTCCCTCCCTCTCCAACACGCATTGTCCCTCTCTCTCCCACACATACACTAACCATTTCTCTCCCACACACACTCTCCCTCTCTGTCCCATACACACTCGCCCTCTCTCTCTCCCACACACTATCCCACTCTCTCCCACACCCACAAACACCATCATTCTCCCGCACACAGAGTCACCCTCTCTCTCCCACACACACACACTCCTACTCTCTCCCCCATACACTCCCTCGCTCTGCCATACACACACTCTCCCTCTCTCTCCCACACACACTCTCCCTCTCTCTCCAAAGCACACTCTCGCTCTCTCTCCCACACACACTTTCCATCTCTCTCCCACACACACACTCTCCCTCTCTCTCCCAAACACACTTTCCATCTCTCTCCCTCACACACACTCCCTCTCTCTCTCCCACACACAATCTCTCTATCTCTCCCACACACACTCTCACTCTCTCACCCACACACACACACTACATCGCTCTCCTACACACACACTCTCCTTCTCTCTCCCACACAAATACTTTCCCACACAGACACAATCCCTAACTCTCCCACATATACAGTCACCCTCTCTCTCTCACACACACTCTCCCATTCTCTCCCACAAAAACTCTCTCCTTCTCTCTCACCCATACACACTCTCTCACACAGACACACACTCACTAACTCTCCCACACACACTCTTCCTCTCTCCCCCACGCACACTCTTGCTCTCTCTCCCACAAACACACTCTCCCTCTCTTCCCCAATTATACACTCTCCCACACATATAGTCACCCTCTCTCTCCCACACACACTCTCCCATTCTCTCCCACAAACACTCTCTCCTTCTCTCTCCCACCCACAATCACTCTTGCTCCCCCATACACTCCCTCCCTCTGCCACACACACACTCTCCCTCTCTCTCCCACACGTACACTTTACCTCTCTCTCCCACACATGAACTCTCCCTCTCTCTCCGAAACAGGCACTCTCCCTCTCTCTCCCCCATACACACCCTCTCTCTCCCCCACCCACACTCTCCTACTCTCTCCCACACATACACTCCACCTCTCTCTCCCACACACACACCTTCCATCTCACTCCCACACACACACTCTCCCTCCCTCTCCAACACGCATTGTCCCTCTCTCTCCCACACATACACTCACCATCTCTCTCCCACACACACTCTCCCTCTCTGTCCCATACACACTCTCCCTCTCTCTCCCACACACACTCTCCCTCTTTCTCCACACACACTATCCCACTCTCTCCCACACCCACAAACTCCATCATTCTCCCGCACAAAGAGTCACCCTCTCTCTCCCACACACACAATCTCCTACTCTCTCCCCCATACACTTCCTCTTTCTGCCATACACACACTCTCCCTCTCTCTAACACACACACTCTCCATCTCTCTCCCACACATACACTCTCCCTCTCTCTCCCACACACACTTTCCATCTCTCTCCCACACACACACTCTCTCTCTCTCTCCCACACACAATCTCTCTCTCTCTCCCACACACAGTCTCCCTCTCTCTCCCACACACACACACTCTCCTACTCTCTCCCACACACACACTCTCCTACTCTCTCCCACACATAGACTACCCCTCTCTATCCCACACACACACCTTCCATCTCACTCCCACGCACACACTCTCCCTCCCTCTCCAACACGCATTGTCCCTCTCAATGCCACACATACATTCACCAACTCTCTCCCACACACACTCTCCCTCTCTGTCTTACACACACTCTCCCTCTCTCTCCACACACTATCCCACTCTCTCCCACAACCACAAACTCCATCATTCTCCCGCACACAGAGTCACCCTCTCTCTGCCACACACACACTCTCCTACTCCCTCCCCCATACACTCCCTCTCTCTGCCATACACACAATCTCCTACTCTCTCCCACACACACACTCTCCTACTCTCTCCCACACATACACTGCCCCTCTCTATCCCACACACACACCTTCCATCTCACTCGCACGCTTACACTCTCCCTCCCTCTCCAACACGCATTGTCCCTCTCAATGCCACACATACATTCACCAACTCTCTCCCACACACACTCTCCCTCTCTGTCTTACACACACTCTCCCTCTCTCTCCACACACTATCCCACTCTCTCCCACAACCACAAACTCCATCATTCTCCCGCACACAGAGTCACCCTCTCTCTGCCACACACACACTCTCCTACTCTCTCCCCCATACACTCCCTCTCTCTGCCATACACACACTTTCCCTTTTTCTCCCACACACACTCTCGATCTCTCTTCCACACATACACTCTCCCTCTCTCTCCCACACACACTTTCCATCTCTCTCCGACACACACTCTCCCTCTCTCTCCCACAAACACTTTCCATCTCTCTCCCACACACACACTCTCTCTCTCTCTCCCACACACACTCTCACTCTCTCATCCACACAAACACTACATCGCTCTCCTACACACACACTCTCCTTCTCTCTCCCACACAAACACTCTCCCACACAGACATGTTCCCTAACTCTCCCACACATACAGTCACCCTCTCTCTCCCGCACACACTCTCCCATTCTCTCCCACTAACACTCTCTCCTTCTCTCTCACCCATACACACTCTCCCACACAGACACACTAACTAACTCTCCCACACACACTCTTCCTCTCTCTCCCACGCACACTCTCGCTCTCTCTCCCACAAACACACTCTCCCTCTCTCCCCCACTTATACACTCTCCCACACATAGTCACCCTCTCTCTCCCACACACATTCTCCCATTCTCTCCCACAAACACTCTCTCCTTCTCTCTCCCACCCACAATCACTCTTGCTCCCCCATACACTCCCTCTCTCTGCCACACACACACTCTCCCTCTCTCTCCCACACATACACTCTACCCCTCTCTCCCACACAGAAACTCTCTCTCTCTCTCCAACACACACACTCTCGCTCTCTCCCACACATACACTCTCCATCTCTCTCCCACACATGAAATCTCCCTCTCTCTCCGAAACAGGCACTCTCCCTCTCTCTCACCCATACACTCCCTCTCTCTCCCCCACACACACTCTCCTACTCTCTCCCACACATACACTCCACCTCTCTCTCCCACACACACACCTTCCATCTCACTCCCACACACACACTCTCCCTCCCTCTCCAACACGCATTGTCCCTCTCTCTCCCACACATACACTCACCATCTCTCTCCCACACACACTCTCCCTCTCTGTCCCATACACACTCTCCCTCTCTCTCCCACACACACTCTCCCTCTCTCTCCACACACACTATCCCAACCTCTCCCACAACCACAAACTCCATCATTCTCCCGCACACAGAGTCACCCTCTCTCTCCCAAACACACAATCTCCTACTCTCTCCTCCAAACACTTCCTCTTTCTGCCATACACACACTCTCCCTCTCTCTCCCACACACACTTTCCATCTCTCTCCCACACACACACTCTCTCTCTCTCCCACACAGAATCTCTCTCTCTCTCCCACACACAATCTCCCTCTCTCTCCCACACACACACTCTCCTACTCTCTCCCACACATACACTGCCCCTCTCTATCCCACACACACACCTTCCATCTCACTCCCACGCATACACTCTCCCTCCCTCTCCAACACACATTGTCCCTCTCTCTTGCACACATACACTCACCACCTCTCTACCACACACACTCTCCCTCTCTGTCCCATACACACTCACCCTCTCTCTCTCCCACACACACTCTCCCTCTCTCTCCACACACACTATCCCACTCTCTCCCACACCCACAATCTCCATCATTCACCCGCACACAGAGTCACCCTCTCTCTCCCACACACACACTCTCCTACTGTCTCCCCCATACACTCTCCCTCTCTCTCCCACACACACTTTCCATCTCCCTTCCACACAGACACTCTCCCTCTCGCCCACACACACTTTCCATCTCTCTCCCACACACAATCTCTCTCTCCCACACACTTTCTCCCTCTCTCTCCCACACACACTCTCACTCTCTCACCCACACACTCACACTACATCGCTCTCCTACACACACACTCTCCTTCTCTCTCCCACACAAACACTCTCCCACACAGACACACTCCCTAACTCTCCCACACATACAGTCACCCTCTCTCTCCCACACATACTCTCCCATTCTCTATCACACACACTCTCCCATTCTCTCACACAAACACTCTCTCCTTCTCTCTCACCCATACACACTCTCCCACACAGACACACTCACGAACTCTCCCACACACACTCTCCCTCTCTCTCCCACACATACTCTCGCTCTCTCTCCCACAAACACACTCTCCCTCTCTCCCCCACTTATACACTCTCCCACACATACAGTCACCCTCTCTCTCCCACTCACACTCTCCCATTCTCTCCCACAAACAATATCTCCTTGTCTCTCCCACTCACAATCACCCTCTCTCCCCCATACACTCCCTCTCTCTGCCACACACACACTCTCCCTCTCTCTCCCACACATACACTCTACCTCTCTCTCCCACACAGAAACTCTCTCTCTCTCTCCAACGCACACACTCTCCCTCTCTCCCACACATACACTCTCCATCTCTCTCCCACACATGAACTCTCCCACTCTCTCCAAAACAGGCACTCTCCCTCTCTCTCCCCCATACACTCCACCTCTCTCTCCCACACACAAACCTTCCATCTCACTCCCACACACACTCTCCCTCCCTCTCCAACACACATTGTCCCTCTCTCTCCCACACATACACTCACCATCTCTCACCCACACATACTCTCCCTCTCTGTCCCGTACACACTCTCCCTCTCTCTCCCACACACACTCTGCCTCTTTCCACACACACTATCCCACTCTCTCCCACACCCACAAAATCCATCATTCTCCCACACACAGAGTCACCCTCTCTCTCCCACACACAATCTCCTACTCTCTTCCCCATACACTCCCTCTCTCTGCCATACACACACCCTCCCTCTCTCTCCCACACAGACTCTCCATCTCTCTCCCACAGATACACTCTCCTTCTCTCTCCCACACACACTTTCCATCTCTCTCCCACACAAACACTCTCTCTCTCTACAACACACAATCTCTCACTCTCTCCCACACAGAGTCTCCCTCTCTCTCCCACACACACTCTCACTCTCTCACCCACACACACACACTACATCGCCTCCTACACACACACTCTCCTTCTCTCTCCCACACAAACAATCTCACACACAGATATACTCCCTAACACTCCCACACACACTCTCCCATTCTCTCCCACAAACACTCTCTCCTTCTCTCTCCCCCATACACACTCTCCCACAGAGACACACTCACTAACTCTCCCACTCTCTCCCACGCACACTCTCGCTCTCTCTCCCACAAACACACTCTCTCTCCCTCCCCCACTTATACACTCTCCCACACATACAGTCACCCTCTCTCTCCCACACACACTGTACCATTCTCACCCACAAACACTCTCTCCTTCTCTCTCCCACGCACAACCACTCTCTCTCCCCCATACACTCCCTCTCTCGACCACACACACACTCTCCCTCTCTCTCCCACACATACACTCTACCTCTCTCTCCCACACAGAAACTCTCTCTCTCTCCAACACACACACTCTCCCTCTCTCCCACACATGCACTCTCTCTCTCTCCAACACACACAGTCTCCCTCTCTCTCCCACACACACTCTCCCATTCTCTCCCACAAACACTCTCTCCTTCTCTCTCACCCATACACACTCTCCCACACAGACACACTCACTAACTCTCCCACACACACTCTTCCTCTCTCTCCCACGCACACTCTCGCTCTCTCTCCCACAAACACACTATCCCTCTCTCCCCCAATTATACACTCTCCCACACATACAGTCACCCTCTCTCTCCCACAAACACTCTCCCATTCTCTCCCACAAACACTCTCTCCTTCTCTCTCCCACCCACAAACACTCTCGCTCCCCCATACACTCCCTCTCTCTGCCACACACACACTCTCCCTCTCTCTCCCACACATACATTCTACCCCTCTCTCCCACACAGAAACTCTCTCTCTCTCCAACACACACACTCTCCCTCTCTCCCACACATACATTCTCCATCTCTCTCCCACAAATGAACTCTCCCTCTCTCTCCAAAACAGGCACTCTCCCTCTCTCTCCCACATACACTCCCTCTCTCTCCCCCACACACACTCTCCTACTCTCTCCCACACATACACTCCACAACTCTCTCCCACAAACACCCACTCTCCCTATCTCTCCCCCATACACTCCCTCTCTCTCCCACACACACTCTCCCATTCTCTCCCACAAACAATCTCTCCTGATCTCTCCCACCCACAATCACTCTCTCTCCCCTATACACTCCCTCTCTCTGCCACACACACACTCTCCCTCTCTCCCATACATACAATCTAACTCTCTCCAACACACACACTCTCCCTCTCTCTCCCACACACACACACTCTCTCTCTCCCCCATACACTCCCTCTCTCTGCCACACACACACTCTCCCTCTCTCTCCCACACATACACTCTAACTCTGTCTCCCACACAGACACTCTCTCTCTCTCTCTCTCCCACATACACACTCTCCCTCTCTCTCCCACCCATACGCTCTCCCTCTCTCTCCCACACACACACTCTCCCTTTCTCTCCCACATGCAAACTCACCCTCTCTCTCCCACACACACTCTCCCTCGCTCTCCCACACAAACTCTCAATCTCTCTCCCAAAACACACACTCTCCCTCTCTCTCCCTCACACAAACTCTCCCTCTCTCCCCCACACACACTCTCTCCCTTTCTCTCCCACACACACACTCTCCCTCTCTTTCACACACAGTCTCGCTCTCTCTCCCACACATACACTCTCTCTCTCCCTCCCATAAATGCTCTCTCACACTCTCTCCCACAAACACTCTCACTCTCTCTCCCACACACAGTCTCCCTCTTTCTCCCACACATACCCTCTCCCTCTCTCCACCACACAAACACTCTCCCTCTCTTTCCCACACATTCACACTCTCTCTCTCTCTCTCAACCACACACACTCTCCCTCTCTCGCCAACACACACACTCACCTTCTCTCTCCCACAAACACACTCCCCCTCTCTCCCCCACTTATACACTCTCCCACACATACAGTCACCCACTCTCTCCCATACACACTCTCCCATTCTCTCCCACAAACACTCTCTCCTTCTCTCTCCGAACCACACTCACTCTCTCCCCCATACACTCACTCTCTCTGCCACACACACACTCTCCCTCTCTCTCCCACACGTACACTCTACCTCTCTCTCCCACACTGACACTCTCTCTCTCTCTCTCTCCAACACACACACTCTCCCTCTCTCTCCCACTCACACTCTCCCATTATCTCCCACAAACACTCTCTCCTTCTATCTCCCACCCACACTCACTCTTCTCTCCCCCATTAACTCCCTCTCTCTGCCACACACACACTCCCTCTCTCCCACACATACACTCTCTCTCTCTCTCTCCAAGACACACACACTCCCTCTCTCCCACACACACACACTCTCTCTCCCCCCATACACTCCCTCTCTCTGCCACACACACACTCTCCCTCTCTGTCCCACACATACACTCTACCTCTCTCTCCCAGACCCTCTCTCTCTCTCTCTCCCACATACACACTCTCCCTCTTTCTCCCACCCATACGCTCTCCCTCTCTCTCCCACACACACAATCTACCTCTCTCTCCCACACACACACTCTCCCTCTCTCTCCCACACAAACTCTCAATCTCTCTCCCAAACACACACTCTGCCTCTCTCTCCCACACACACAATCTCCCTCTCCCTCCCATAAATGCTCTCTCACACTCTCTCCCACACACACTATCCCTCTCTCTCCCACACATATATTCTCCCTGTCTCTCCCACAAATAAATTCTCCCTGTCTCGCCCACAGATACATTCTCCCTGTCTCTCCCACAGATACATTCTCCCTGTCTCTCCCCCAGATACACTCTCCCTCTCTCTCCCACAAACACTCTCACTATCTCTCCCGCACACAGTCTCCCTCTCTCTCCCACGCATACACTCTCTCACTTTCGCCCACACACACACGATTCCACTCTCCCACAAACAAATCTCCCTCTCTCTCCCACACATACACTGTCCCTTCTCTGCCACACACACACTCTCCCTCTCTCTCAAACACACACTCTCCTTTTCACACCCACACACACTCTCCTTCTCTCCCACACACACACACTCTGTCTCTCCCCATGCACTCCCTCTCTCTGCCACACACACACTCTCCCTCTCTGTCCCACACATACACTCTAAATCTCTCTCCCAGACACTCTCTCTCTCTCTCCCACATACACACTCTCCCTCTTTCTCCCATCCATACGCTCTTCCTCTCTCTCCCACACACACAATCTACTTCCCTCTCCCACACACACACTCTCCCTCTCTCTCCCATACGCACACTCACCCTCTCTCTCCCACACACACACTCTCCCTCGCTCTCCCACACAAACTCTCAGTCTCTCTCCCAAACATACACTCTCCCTCTCTCTCCCACACACGCACTCTCCCTCTCTCACCCCCATACACTCTCACTCTCTTCCACACACACACTCTCCCTCTCTCTCCCACACATACAATCTCCCTGCCTCTCCCACAGATACATTCTCCCTGTCTCTCCCACAGATACATTCTCCCTGTCTCTCCCACAGATACATTCTCCCTGTCTCTACCACAGATACATTCTCCCTGTCTCTACAACAGATATAATCTCTCTCTCCCTCCCACAAACACTCTCACTATCTCTCCCACACACAGTCTCCCTCTCTCTCCCACGCATACACTCTCCTCTCTCTGCCACACACACTCCCTCTCTCTCCCACACACACTCTCTCACTCTCACCCACACACACACTATCCCACTCTCCCACACACAACTCTCCCTCTCTCTCCCACACATACACTGTCCATTCTCTGCCACACACACACTCTCCCTCTCTCTCAAGCACACTCTCTCCTTTTCACACCCACACACACTCTCCTTCTCTCTCACAGACACACACTCTCCCTCTCTGTCCCCCACACAATCACCCTCTCTCCCACACACAATCACTCTCTCTCCCCCATACACACCCTCTCTCGCCCAAATACACACTCTCCCCCCACTCTTCCGCACGTACAGTCTCCCTCTCTCTCCCACACACACAATCTCCCTCTCTCTCCCACACACACACACTCTCCCTCTCTCTCCCACACACACACTCTCCCTCGGTCTCCTACACAATCTCTCAATCTCTCTCCAAAGCACACACTCTCCCTCTCTCTCCCACACACACACTCTCCCTCTCTCTCCCACACACACTCTCTCCCTAGGTCTCCTACACAACCTCTCAATCTCTCTCCCAAGCACACACTCTCCCTCTCTCTCCACCATACACTCCCTCTCTCTTCCACACACACACTCTCCCTCTCTCTCCCACACAGACACTCTCCCTCGGTCTCCTACAGAATCTCTCAATCTCTCTCCCAAGCACACACTCTGCCCCTCTCTCCCACACACACTCTCCCTCCCTCTCCCCCATACACTCCCTCTCTCTTCCACACACACACACTCCCTCTCTCTCCCACACATACACTCTCCTTCTCCCTCGCATAAATGCTCTCTCACACTCTCTCCCACAAACACTCTCACTCTCTCTCCCACACACAGTCTCCCTCTTTCTCCCACACATATACTCTCCCTCTCTCTCCCACACATACACTCTCACTCTCTCTCCCACACATACTCTCTCTCTCTCAACCACACATACACTCTCTCTCTCTCTCCCTCACACACAGTCTCCTTCCCTCTCCCACACATACACTCTCCCATCTCTGTCACACACACACTCTCCCTCTCTCTCCCCATACACTCCCTCTCTCTTCCACCCACACACTCTCTCTCTCTCTCCCCTATACACTAGCTCTCTCTGCCACACAAACACTCTACCTCTCTCTCCCACACAGACAGTCTCGCTCTCTCTCCAACACACACACTCTCTATCCCTCTCCAACACACACACTCTTCCACACACAAACTGTCCCTCTCTCTCCCACACGCACTCTCCCTCTCTCTCCCACAGACTCTCTCTCTCTCTCTCCCACACACACACTATCCCTCTCTGCCACACACAACTCTCCCTCTCTCTCCCACACATAGACTCTCCCTTCTCTGCCACACACACACTCTCCCTCTCTCCCACACACACTCTCCTTTTCTCACCCACACACACTGTCCTTCTCTCTCCCAGACACACACTCACCCTCTCTCTCCTACACCTACACACTCCAACTCTCTCCCACACACACACTCTCCTTCTCTCTCCCACCCACACACTCTCTCTCTCTCCCCCATACACTACCTCTCTCTGCCACACAAACACTCTACCTCTCTCTCTCGCACATACACTCTCCCTCTCTCTCCCAAACAGACACTCTCCCTCTCTCTCCAACACACACACTCTCCATCCCTCTCCTACACACACACTCTTCCACACACACACTCTCCCTCTCTCTCACACATACACAGTCTCACTTTCTCTCCCAAACACATTCTCCCTCTCTCTCACACACACACTCTCCCTCTCTCTCCCACACACTCTCTCTCTCTCCCACACACACTCTCCCTCTCTCTCCCCCATACACTCCCTCTCTCTTCCACACACACACACTCCCTCTCTCTCCCACACATACACTCTCCTTCTCCCTCGCATAAATGCTCTCTCACACTCTCTCCCACAAACACTCTCACTCTCTCTCCCACACAGTCTCCCTCTTTCTCCCACACATACACTCTCCCTCTCTCTCCCACACATACACTTTCGCTCTCTCTCCCACACATACTCTCTCTCTCTCAACCACACATACACTCTCTCTCTCCCTCACACAGTCTCCTTCCCTCTCCCACACATACACACTTCCCTCTCTGTCACACACACATTCTCTCTCTCTCCCCTATACACTACTTCTCTCTGCCACACAAACACTCTACCTCTCTCTCTCACACGTACACTCTCCCTCTCTCTCCCAAACAGACACTCTCCCTCTCTCTCCAACACACACACTCTCTATCCCTCTCGTACACACACACTCTTCCACACACACACTCTCCCTCTCTCTCCCACACGCACTCTCCCTCTCTCTCCCACAGACTCTCACTCTCCCACACACACACTATCCCTCTCTGCCACACACAACTCTCCCTCTCTCTCCCACACATAGACTCTCCCTTCTCTGCCACACACACACTCTCCCTCTCTCTCCCACACACACTCTCCTTTTCTCACCCACACACACTGTCCTTCTCTCTCCCAGACACACACTCACCCTCTCTCTCCTACACCTACACACTCCAACTCTCTCCCACACACACACACACTCCTTCTCTCTCCCACCCACACACTCTCTCTCTCTCCCCCATACACTACCTCTCCCTGCCACACAAACACTCTACCTCTCTCTCTCACACATACACTCTCCCTCTCTCTCCCAAACAGACACTCTCCCTCTCTCTCCAACACACACACTCTCCATCCCTCTCCTACACACACACTCTTCCACACACACACTCTCCCTCTCTCTCACACACACACAGTCTCACTTTCTCTCCCAAACACATTCTCCCTCTCTCTCACACACACACTCTCCCTCTCTCTCCCACACACTCTCCCTCTCTCTCCCACACACACTCTCCCTCTCTCTCCTCCATACACTCCCTCTCTCTCTCACACACACACTCCCATGCTCTCCCACACACACTCTCCCTCTCTCTTCCCCATACACTCTCCCCCTCTCTCTCCCGTACACTCCATCTCTCTCCCACACACACACTCTCACTCTCTCTCCCACACACAGACGCCCTCTCTCTCCCACACACACAATCTCCCACCCACTCATCCCCCCTCTCTTCACACACAGACTCACCCTCTCTCTCCCACACACACTCACCCTTTCTCTCCCGCGCACACACTCTCCCTCTCTCTCCCCCATACACTCCCCCTCTCTCGCCCACACAAACACTATCACTCTCTGCCACACACAACTCTCCCTCTCTCTCCCACACATAGACTCTCCCTTCTCTGCTACACACACACTCTCCCTCTCTCTCCCACACACACTCTCCTTTTCTCACCCACACACACTGTCCTTCTCTCTCCCACACACACACTCTCCCTCGCTCTCCCACACAAACTCTCAATCTCTCTCCCAAACACACACTCTCCCTCCCTCTCCCTCACACAAACTCTTCCTCTCTCTGCCACACACACACACCCTCCCTCTCTCTCCCCATACATTCCCTCTGTCTTCCACACACACACTCTCCCTCTCTCTCCCACACATACACTCTCCCTCTCCCTCCCATAAATACTCTCTCACACTCTCTCCCACAAACACTCTCACTCTCTCTCCCACACATACATTCCCCTGTCTCTCCCACAGATACATTCTCCCTGTGTCTCCCACAGATACATTCTCCCTGTGTCTCCCACAGATACATTCTCCCTGTCTCTCCCACAGATACATTCTCCCTGTCTCTCCCACAGATACATTCTCCCTGTCTCTCCCACTGATACATTCTCCCTGTCTCTCCCACTGATACACTCTCCATCTCTCTCCCACAAACACTCTCACTATCTCTCCCACACACAGTCTCCCTCTCTCTCCCACACATACACTCCCCCTCTCTCTCCCACACATACACTCTCCCTCGCTCTCCAACACATATTCACCCTCTCTCTCAAACAAACACACTCTCCCTCTCTCTCCCACATATACACTCTCCCACTATCTCCCAAACGTAAACTCTCCCTCTCTCTCCCAGGCAGACACTCTCTCTCTCTCTCCAACACACACAATCTCCATCTCACTCCCACACACACACACACACACTCTTCCAAACACACACTCTCCCTCTCTCTCCAACACACACTCTACCCCTCTCTCCCAAACACACTCTCTCTGTCCCACACAAACACTATCCCACTCTCCCACACACAAATCTCCCTCTCTCTCCCACACACACAGTCTCCTTCTCTCTCCCACACACAATCACCCTCTCTCCCACACACAATCTACCTCTCACTCCCCCATACACTCCCTCTCTCTCCCCCATACACACTATCCCACTCTCTCCCACACCCACAAACTCCATCATTCTCCCGCACAGAAAGTCAACCTCTCTCTCCCACACACACACGCCTACTCTCTCCTCCATACACTCCCTCTCTGCCACACACAGACTCTCCCTCTCTCTCCCACACACACTCTCTCCCACACATACACTCTCCCTCTCTCTCCCACACACCTTCTCCCCCTCTCTCCCAAACACTCACACTCTCTCTCCCATACACACATTATCCCTCTCTCCAACACACACACTATCCCTCCCCCTCACACACATACACTATCCCTTCTCTGCAACACACACACTCTCCCTCACTCTCCCACACACACTGTCTCCTTCTCTCTCCCACCCACACTCTCACTCTCTCTCCCACACACACTATGCTTTTCTCTCCAACACATACTCTCCCTCTCTCTCCAAAACACACAAATCACCCTCTCTCTCCCACACAAAATCACCCTCTCTCCCACACAATCACCCTCTCTCCCAACACAATCTTCCTCTCTCTCCCCCATGCAATCTCTCTATACCGCATACACAATCTCCCTCTCTCCCACATACACACTCGCCCTCTCTCTACACACACTCTCCCTCTCTATCCCACAAACACTCTCCCCCTCTCTCCCAAACACACACACTCTCTCTCCCACACACACATTATCCCTCTCTCCAACACACACACTATCCCTCCCCCTCACACACATACACTATCCCTTCTCTGCAACACACACACTCTCCCTCACTCTCCCACACACACTGTCTCCTTCTCTCTCCCACCCACACTCTCACTCTCTCTCCCACACACACTATGCTTTTCTCTCCAACACATACTCTCCCTCTCTCTCCAAAACACACAAATCACCCTCTCTCTCCCACACAAAATCACCCTCTCTCCCACACAATCACCCTCTCTCCCAACACAATCTTCCTCTCTCTCCCCCATGCAATCTCTCTATACTGCATACACAATCTCCCTCTCTCCCACACACACACTCGCCCTCTCTCTACATACACTCTCCCTCTCTATCCCACAAACACTCTCCCACTCTCTCCCACACATACACTCTCCCTCTCTCTCCAACACACACTCTTCCTCTCTCTCCCAGACAAACTTTCCCTCTCTCTCCCACACACACACTCTCCGTCTGTCCACCACATACACTCTCCCTCTCTACCCCACACACACTATCCCTCCCTCTCCCACACAGACATACTCCCTTTCTCTCCCACAGATACACTCTCCCTCTCTCTCCCACACACCCATCACTCTCTCTCGCACACACACTCTCCCTCCCTCTCCCACACAAACTCTCACTCTCTCTCCCACACACACAATCTCCCTCTCTCTCCCACACATACACTCTCCCTCTCTCTCCCACACACACTTTCCATCTCTCTCCCACACACACACAGTCTCCCTCTCTACCACACACAATCTCTCTATATCTCACACACACAGTCTCCCTCTCTCTCCCAAAAACTCTTTCACTTTCTCACCCACATACACACTCTCTCTCTCTCTCACATACACACTCTCTCTCTCTCACACACTCACACTCTCCCACTCTCTCCCACACCCACACACTCCATCTCTCTCCCTCACACACACTCTCCCTCTCTCTCCCTCACACAAACGCTCCTTCTCTGCCACACACACACTTTCGTCTCTCTCCCCCATACAATCCCTATCTCTGCCAGACACACACTCATCCTATCTCTCCCACACACACTCTCCCTCACTCTCCCTCTGTCTCACACACACACTCTCCCTCACTCGCCCACAAAATCTCTCCCTCTCTCTCCCACACATACACACTACATCTCTCTCCCACACGCACACTCACCATCTCTCTCCCACACACCCACTCTCTCTCTCTCTCCCACACATACACTCTCCCTCTCTCTCCCAATCATACACTCTCCTTCTGTCTCCCACACACATACACTCTCCCTTTCTCTCCCTCACATACACTCACACTCCCTCTCCCACACACACACTCCCCCCTCTCCCACACACAATCTCCCCCCTCTCCCAAACACACACTATTCCTCTCTCCCACACAAACTGTCTCCTCTCTCCCACTCACACTCTCACTCTCTCTCCCACACACAATGTCCTTTCCTCTCTCACACACACCCTCCTTCTCTCTCCCACACACACACACACTCCTTCTCTCTCCCATACACACACACCCTCTCTCTCCCATACGCCCTCTCTCTGCCAGACACACACTCTCCCTCTCTCTCCCACAAACACGATCCCTCCCTCTCCCAAACAGACTTTCCCTCGCTCACCCACACATACATTCTCCCTTTCCCTCCCACAGATACAATCTCCCTCTCTCTCCCACACACCCTATCACTCGCTCTCCCACACACACTCTCCCTCTTTCTCCCAAACAAACTCTCTCTCTCTCTCCCACACATTCACTCTCCCTCTCTCTCCCACATTCACTCTCCCTCTCTCTCCCACACATACACTCTCCTTCTCTCTCCCACACATACACTCTCCCTCTCTCTCCCACACATTCACTCTCTCCCTCTCCCACACACGCTCTGCCTCTCTCTCCCACAGACACTTTCCATCTCTTTCCCACACACACACTCTCCCTCTCTCTCCCACTCACACACTCTCTCTCTCTCCCCCACACACAATCTCTCTCTCTCACACACACAGTCTCCCTCTCTCTCCCACGCACACTCTCACTCTCTCACCCACACACACACACTACATCTCTCTCCCACACACACACACTCTCCTTCTCTCTCCCACACACACACACTCCCACACAGACACACTACCTAATTCTCCCACACATACAGTCACCCTCTCACTCCCACACACACTCTCCCATTCTCTCCCACAAACACTCTCTCCTTCTTCACCCATCCACACTCTCTCTCTCTCCCCCATACGCTCCCTCTCTCTGCCACACACACATTCTCCCTCTCTCTCCCACACATACACTCTACCTCTCTCTCCCACACAGACACTCTCTCTCTCTCTCCAACACACACACAGACTCCTTCTCTCTCCCACACACACACACTCTCTCTCTCCCCCATACACTCCCTCTCTCTGCCACACACACACTCTCCCTATCCCCCCACACACACACACCCTCACTCTCCCACACACACTCTCCCTCCCTCTCCCACACACACATTCTCCCTGTCTCTCTCACAGATACACTCTCCCTTTCTCTCCCACTGATACACTCTCTCTCTCTCACACACACACTTTCTATCTCTCTCCCACACACACACACTCCCTCTCTCTCCCACACACATGCTCCCTCTCTCTCCCACACACACTCTCACTCTCCCACCAACACACACACTCTCCCTCTCACTCCCGCACATACACTCTCCCTCACTGTCCCACACCCACACACTCGATCTCTCTCCCTCACACACACTCTCACTCTCTCTCCCAAACACACAATATCCCTCTCTCCCATACGCACACTCTCCCTCTCTCTCAACACACACACACTCTCCCTCTCTCTCCCACACACACTCTCCCCCTGTCTCACCCATCCACTCCCTCACTCTCCCAAATACAAACTCTCCCTCTCTTGCCCAGACATACACTCTCCCTCTCTCTCCCACACACACTCTCCCTCTCTCTCCCACTCATACACTCTCCGTCTCTCTCCCAAAAATACACTCTCGTTCTGTCTCCCACACACACACTAAACCTCTCTCCCACACACAACTCACCCTCTCTCTCCCACACAAACTGTCTCCTCTCTCCCACCCACACTCTCACTGTCTCTCCCACACACACTGTCCTTTTCTTTCCCACACACACCCTCCTTCTCTCTCCCACACACACACACACTCCTTCTCTCTCCCACACACACACTCTCCATCTCTCTCCCAGACACACATTCTCCCTCTCTCTCCCACATACACTATCCATCCGCCTCCAACACAGACTCTCCCTCGCTCACCCACACATACATTCTCCCTTTCTCTCCCACAGTTACACTCTCCCTCTGTCTCCCACACACACATTCCATGTCTCTCCCACACACACACCCTCTCTCTCTCTCCCAACACACAATCTCTCTCTCTCTCCCACAGACACTCTCCTTCTCTCTCCCACACAAACACTCTCCCTCACTCTCCCAAACACCCACTCTCCCTCTCTCTCCAACACATACATTCTCCCGCTCTCTCCCAAACATGCACTCTCCCTCTCTCGCCCCCATACACACTCTCTCTCCCACATACATACTCTCCCTCTCTCTCCCACACATACACTCACCCTCTCTCTCCCACATACACACTATCAATCTCTCTCCCACACACACAAGATCAAACTCTCTCCCTCACACACAATCTCTCTCTCTCTCACACACACAATCTCCCTTTCTCTCCCACACACACTCTCACTCTCTCACCCACACACACACACTACATCTCTGTCCCACACACACACACTCCCTCTCTCTCCCACACACCCTCTCCCTCTCTCTCTCGCACACACAAACTCTCCCTCTCTCTCCCAAACATTCACTCTCCCTCTCTCTCCCACACATACACTCTCCCTCTCTCTCCCACACAAACACTCTCCCTCTGTCTCCCACACTTACACTCTCCCTCTCTCTCCCACACACGCTTTCCATCTCTCTCCCACACACACACACACACTCTCTCTCTCCCACACAAAATCTCTCTCTATCTCTCCCACACACAGCCTCCCTCTCTCTCCCACAAACAGTTTCACTCTCTCACCCACATACACACTCTCTCTCTCTCTTACATACACACTCTCTCTCTCTCCCACACACACACACTCTCCCACTCTCTCCCACACACACACACTCCATCTCTATCCCTCACACACACTCTCCCTCTCTCTCCCTCACACAAACGCTCCTTCTCTCCCACACACACACTTTCGTCTCTCTCCCCTATACAATCTCCACACATACACTCTCTCTCTCTCTCCCACACTTACACTCTCCCTCTCTATCCCACACACACACTCTCTCTCTCTCTCCCACACACACACTCCCTATCTCTCCCACACACACTCTCCCTCACTCTCCCTCATACAGTCTCCCTCTCTCTCGCACACACACTCTCCCTCACTCACCCACAAACTCTCTCCCTCTCTCTCCCACACATACACACTACATCTCTCTCCCACACACACACTCACCATTTCTCTCCCACACACCCACTCTCCCTCTCTCTACCACACATGCACTCTCCCTCTCTCTCCCAATCATACAGTCTCCTTCTGTCTCCCACACACATACACTCTGGTTTTCTCTCCACACATACATTCGCCCTCTCTCTCCCGCGCACACTCTTCCCCCTCTCCCAAACACACTCTCCCCCCTCTCCCAAGCACACTCTCTCTCTGTCTCCCACACGCTCACTATTCCTCTCTCCCACACACAACGCACCCTCTCTCTCCCACACAAACTGTCTCCTCTCTCCCACCCACACTCTCACTCTCTCTCCCACACACACTCTCACTCTCTCACCCACACACACACACTACATCTCTGTCCCACACACAAACTCTCCTTCTCTCTCCCACACACACACTCTCCCACACAGACACACTCCCTAACTCTCCCACACACACAGTCACCCTCTCACTCCCATACACACTCTTCCATTCTCTCCCACATACACTCTCTCCTTCTTCTCCCACCCACACTCACTCTCTCTCCCCCATACACTCCCTCTCTCTGCCACACACACAATCTCCCTTTCTCTCCCCCACATACACTCTACCTCTCTCTCCCAGAGAGACACTCTCTCTCTCTCTCTCCAACACACACACTCTCCCCCTCTCCCAAACACACTCTCTCTCTGTCTCCCACACACACACACTAATCCTCTCTCCCACACACAACTCACCCTCTCTCTCCCACACGAACTGTCTCCTCTCTCCCACCCACACTCTCACTCTCTCTCCCACACACACTGTCCTTTTCTCTCCCACACACACCCTCCTTCTCTCTCCCACACACACACACTCCTTCTCTCTCCCACACACACACTCTCCCTCTCTCTCCCAGACACACATTCTCCCTCTCTCTCCCACACACACTATCCCTCCCTCTCCCACACAGACTCTCCCTCGCTCACACACACATACATTCTCCCTTTCTCTCCCACAGTTACACTCTCCCTCTCTCGCACACACACTTTCCATCTCTCTCCCACACACACACCCTCTCTCTCTCTCCCACACACAGTCTCCTTCTCTCTCCCACACACACACTCTCCCTTTCTCCCACACACCCACTCTCCCTCTCTCTCCAACACATACATTCTCCCGCTTGCTCCCAAACATGCACTTTCCCTCTCTCGCCCCCATACACTCCCTCTCTCTCCCACATACATACTCTCCCTCTCTCTCCCACACATACGCTCACCCTCTCTCTCCCACACACACACTATCAATCTCTCTCCCACACACACACTATCAATCTCTCTCCCACACACACAGTCTCCCTTCCTCTCCAACATGCCTTCTCCCTTTCTCTCCTACACACGCTCTCACACTCTCACCCACACACAAACTATCCCTCTCTCTCCCACACATACACTCACCATCTATCTCCAAGACCTACACTCTCTCTCTACCACACACAATATCCCCCTCTCTCCCACATCCAAACACTGCATTACTCTCCCGCACATACACAATCCCTCTCTCTCCCACACACGCACTCGTCAACACAACCACTCTCCCTCTCTGTCCCACACACACACTCTTCCACGCAAACACTCACCCTCTCTCTATCACACACACAATCTTCCACACAAACAATCTCCCTCTCTCTCACACACACTCACTCTCCCTCTCTCTCCCACACACACTCTCACTCTCTCACCCACACACACACTCTCCCTCTCTCTCCCACACATACACTCTCCCTCACTGTCCCACACATAGAGTCTCTCACTCTCTCACACACACACTCTCCCTTTCTCTCCCACACACACACACTCCATCTCTCTCCCTCACACACACTCTACCCCTCTCTCCCACACAATAACTATCTTTATTTCTCCCACACACAGTCTCCTTCTCTCTCCCAGACACAAACTTTCGTCTCTCCTCCCCATACACTCCCTCTCTCTCCCACACACACTCTCCCTCACTCGCCCACAAACTCTCTCCCTCTCTCTCCCACACATACTCACTACATCTTTCTCCCACACACACACACACCATCTCTCTCCCACACAGCCACTCTCCCTCTCTCTACCACACATAAACTCTCCCTCTCTTTCCCAATCATACACTCTCCTGTCTCCCACACACATAAACTCTCCCTTTCTCTCCACACATACACTCGCCCTCTCTCTCCCGCACAAACTCTCCCCCTCTCCCACACACACTCTCCCCCCTCTCCCAAACACACTCTCCCCCCTCTCCCAAACACACTCTCTCTCTGTCTCCCACACACTCACTATTTCTCTCTCCCACACACAACTCACCCTCTCTCTCCCACACAAACTGTCTCATCTCCCCCACCCACACTCTCACTCTCTCTCCCACACACACTGTCCTTTTCTCTCCCAAACACACCCTCGTTCTCTCTCACACACACACACACACTCCTTCTCTCTCCCACACACACACTCTCCCTCTCTCTCCCAGACACACACTCTCCCTCTCTCTCCCACAAACACTATCCCACCCTCTCCAACACAGACTCTACCTCGCTCACCCACACATACATTCTCCCTTTCTCTCCCACAGATGCACTCTCCCTCTCTCTCCCACGCACCCTCTCCCTCTCTCTCTCGCACACACAAACTCTCCCTCTCTCTCCCAAACATTCACTCTCCCTCTCTCTCCCACACATACACTCTCCCTCTCTCTCCCACACATACACTCTCCCTCACTCTCCCACACTTACACTCTCCCTCTCTCTCCCACACACACTTTCCATCTCTCTCCCACACACAAACACTCTCTCTCTCCCACACAAAATCTCTCTCTATCTCTCCCACATACAGCCTCCCTCTCTCTCCCACAAACAGTTTCACTCTCTCACCCACATACACACTCTCTCTCTCTCTTACATACACACTCTCTCTCTCTCTCACACACACACACTCTCCCTCTCTCTCCCTCACAGAAACGCTCCTTCTCTCCCACACACACCCTTTTGTCTCTCTCGCCTATACAATCCCTCTCTCTGCCACACACACACTCTCCCTATCTCCCCACACACACTCTCCCTCACTCTCCCTCATACACTCTCCCTCTCTCTCCCACACACACTCTCCCTCACTCGCCCACAATCTCTCCCTCTCTCTCCCACACATACACTCTCCCTCTCTCTCCAACACACAATCTTCCTCTCTCTCCCAGACAAATTTTTCCTCTCTCTCCCAGACACACGCTCTCCCTCTGTCTACCACATACACTCTCCATCTCTCCCCCACACACACTATCCCTCCATCTCCCACACAGACTCTCCCTCTCTCTCCCACACACCCTCTCCCTCTCTCTCTTGCACACACAAACTCTCCCTCTCTCTCCCAAACATTCACTCTCCCTCTCTCTCCCACACATAAACTCTCCCTCTCTCTCCCACACATACACTCTCCCTCTCTCTCCCACACTTACACTCTCCCTCTCTCTCCCTCACACACTTTCCATCACTCTCCCACACACACACACTCTTTCTCTCTCCCACACAAAATCTCTCTCTATCTTTCCCACACACAGCCTCCCTCTCTCTCCCACAAACAGTTTCACTCTCTCACCCACATACACACTCTCTCTCTCTAACATAAACACTCTCTCCCTCACACACACAAACTCTCCCACACCCACACACTCCATCTCTCTCCCTCACACACACACTCCCTCTCTCTCCCTCACACAAACGCTCCTTCTCTCCCACACACACACTTTTGTCTCTCTCCCCTATACAATCCCTCTCTCTGCCACACACACACTCTCCCTATCTCCCCACACACACTCTCCCTCACTCTCCCTCATACACTCTCCCTCTCTCTCCCACACACAATCTCCGTCACTCGCCCACAAACTCTCTCCCTCTCTCTCCCACACATAAACTCTCCCTCTCTTTCCCAATCATACACTCTCCTTCTGTCTCCCACACACATAAACACTCCCTTTCTCTCCACACATACACTCGCCCTTTCTCTCCCGCACAAACTCTCCCCCTCTCCCACACACACTCTCCCCCTCTTCCAAACACATTCTCCCCCCTCTCCCAAACACACTCTCTCTCTGTCTCCCACACACTCACTATTCCTCTCTCCTACACACAACACACCCTCTCTCTCCCACACAAACTGTCTCATCTCCCCCACCCACACTCTCACTCTCTCTCCCACACACTCTGTCCTTTTCTCTCCCAAACACACCCTCGTTCTCTCTCCCACACACACACACACTCCTTCTCTCTCCCACACACACACTCTCCCTCTCTCTCCCACACACCCTCTCCCTCTCTCTCTTGCACACACAAATTCTCCTTGTCTCTCCCAAACATTCACTCTCCCTCTCTTTCCCACACATACACTCTCCCTCTCTCTCCCACACAAACACTCTCCCTCTCTCTCCCACAAACACTATCCCACGCTCTCCCACACAGACTCTACCTCGCTCACCCACACATACATTCTCCCTTTCTCTCCCACAGATGCACTCTCCCTCTTTCTCCCACACACCCTCTCCCTCTCTCTCTCGCACACACAAACTCTCCCTCTCTCCCCCAAACATTCACTCTCCCTCTCTCTCCCACACATACACTCTCCCTCTCTCTCCCACACTTACACTCTCCCTCTCTATCCCACACACACACTCTCTCTCTCTCTCCCACGCACACACTCCCTATCTCTCCCACACACACTCTCTCTCATTCTCCCTCATACACTCTCCCTCTTTCTCACACACAGACTCTCCCTCACTCACCCACAAACTCTCTCCCTCTCTCTCCCTCACATACACACTACATCTCTCTCCCACACACACACTCACCATCTCTCTCCCACACACCCACTCTCCCTCTCTACCACACATACACTCTCCCAATCATACAGTCTCCCTTTCTCTCCACACATACACTCGCCCTCTCTCACCCGCACACACTCTCCCCCCTCTCTCACACACACTCTCTGCCCTCTCCCACACACACTCTCCCCCTCTCCCAAACACACTCTCCCCCCTCTCCCAAACACACTCTCTCTCTGTCTCCCACACACTCACTATTCCTCTCTCCCACACACAACTCACCCTCTCTCTCCCACACAAACTGTCTCCTCTCTCCCACCCACACTCTCACTCTCTCTCCCACACACACTGTCCTTTTCTCTCCCACACACACCCTCGTTCTCTCTCCCACACACACACACACTCCTTCTCTCTCCCACACACACACTCTCCCTCTCTCTCCCAGACACACACTCTCCCTCTCTCTCCCACAAACACTATCCCACCCTCTCCCACACAGACTCTCCCTCGCTCACCCACACATACATTCTCCATTTCTCTCCCACAGATACACTCTCCCTCTCTCTCCCACATATCCTCTCCCTCACTCTCTCGCACACACACTCTCCTTCTCTCTCCCACACAAACTCTCCCTCTCTCTCCCAAACATTCACTCTCCCTCTCTCTCCCTCACATACACTCTCTCTCTCTCCCACATACACACTCTACCTCTCTCTCCCACACACACACTCTCCCTATCTCCCCCCCACACACACCCTCATTCTCCCACACACACTCTCCCTCCCTCTCCCACACACACGTTCTCCCTGTCTCTCACACAGATACACTCTTCCTTTCTCTCCAACTTATACACTCTCTCTCTCTCACACACACTTTCCATCTCTCTCCCACACACACACTCTCCCTCTCTCTCCCACACATATGCTCCCTCTCTCTCCCACACACACTCTCACTCTCCCACCCACACACACAATCTCCCTCTCACTCCCGCACATAGACTCTCCCTCTCTGTCCGACACTCACACACTCATCTCTCACCCTCAAACACACTCTCACTCTCTCACCCTCACACACACTCCCCTTCTCTCTCCCACACACACTCTCCCTCTCTCTCCCACACACACACTTTATCCCTCTCACCCATACGCACGCTCTCCCTCTCTCTCAACACACCCACACTTGCCCACTCTCTCCCACACACACTCTCCCTTTCTCTCACCCATCCACTCCCTCACTCTCCCACATACACACTCTCCCTCTCTCGCCCGGACATACGCTCTCCCTCTCTCTCCCACACACACTCTCCCTCTCTCTCCCACTCAGAAACTCTACCTCTCTCCCACACACCCACTCTCCCTCTCTCTCCCACACATACACTCTCCCTCTCTCTCCCAGACACACATTCTCCCTCTCTCTCCCACAGACAATATCCCTCCCTCTCCCACACAGACTCTCCCTCGCTCACCCACACATACATTCTCCGTTTCTCTCCCACAGTTACACTCTCGCTCTATCTCCCACAGACTTTCCATCTCTCTCCCGCACACACACTCTCTCTCTCTCCCACACAAAATCTCTCTCTCTCTCCCACACACACTCTCCCTCTCTATCCTAACACAAACTCTCCCTCTCTCTCCCACACATACACTCTCTCTCTCCCACACAAAATCTCTCACTCTCTCTCCCACACACACTCTCCCTCTCTCTCCCAGACACACACTCTCCCTCTCTCTCCCACAAACACTATCCCACCCTCTCCCACACAGACTCTCCCTCGCTCACCCACACATACATTCTCCATTTCTCTCCCACAGATACACTCTCCCTCTCTCTCCCACACACCCTCTCCCTCACTCTCTCGCACACACACTCTCCTTCTCTCTCCCACACAAACTCTCCCTCTCTCTCCCAAACATTCACTCTCCCTCTCTCTCCCTCACATACACTCTCTCTCTCTCCCACATACACACTCTACCTCTCTCTCCCACACACACACTCTCCCTATCTCCCCCCCCCCCCCCACACACACTCTCCCTCTCTAAGCCAACACAAACTCTCCCTCTCTCTCCCACACATACACTCTCTCTCTCCCACACAAAATCTCTCTCTCTCTCTCCCACACACACTCTCCCTCTCTATCCCAACACAAACTCTCCCTCTCTCTCCCACACATACACTCTCCCTCTCGCTCCCACACACACACTCTCTCTCTCTCTCCCACACACAATCTCTCTCTCTCTCCCACACACAGTCTCCCTCTCTCTCCCACACACACTCTCACACTTTCACCCACATACACACACTACACCTCTCTCCTACACACACACACTCCTTCTCTCTCCCACACAAACACTGTCCCACACAGACACACTCTCTAACTCTTCCACACATACAGTCACCCTCTCTCTCCCACACACACTCTCCCATTATCTCCCACAAACACTATCTCCAACTGTCTCCCATCCACACTAACTCTCTCTCCCCCATACGCTCCCTCTCTCTGCCACACACACACTCTCCCTCTATCTCCCACACATACACTCTACCTCTCTCTCCCACACAGACACTTTCTCTCTCTCCAACACACACTCTCTCCCTCACTCTCCCACACACACACACTCTCTCTCACCCCCATACACTCCCTCTCTCTGCCACGCACACACTCTCCCTCTCTCTCCCACTCATACACTCTACCTCTCTCTCCCACACAGACACTCTGTCTCTCTCTCCCACATACACATTCTCCCTCTCTCTCCCACACACACACTCCTCCTCTCTCTCCCACACACACACTCCCCCTCTCTCTCCCACACATAAACACTCCCTCGCTCTCCCACACAAACTCTCAATCTCTCTCCCAAACACAGACTCTCCCTCTCTCTCCATCACACAATCTCTCCCTCTCTCTCCCACAGACACACTCTCCCTCCCTCTCCCCCAGACACTCTCTCTCTCTTCCACACACACACTCTCCCTCTCTCTCCCACACATACTCTCTCCTTCTCCCTCCCATAAATTCTCTCTCACACTCTCTCCCAAACACTCTCTCCCTCTCACTCCCACACATACACTCACCCTGTCTCTTCAATAGATACATTCTCCCTGTCTCTCCCACAGATACACTCTCCCTCTTTCTCCCACACACCCTCTCCCTCTCTCTCCCACACACACAATCTCCCTCTCGCTCCCACACAGACAATCTCCCTCTCTCTCCAACACACACACTCACCCTGTCTTTCCCACACACACTCTCCCCTCTCTGTCACAAACACACTCTCCCTCGCTCTCGCACACACACACTATTCTTCTCTCTCCCACCCAAACACTCTCTCTCTCTCCCCCAAACACTACCTCTCTCTGCCACAGACACACTCTCCCTCTCTCTCTCACAATACACTCTACCTCTCTCACCCAAACAGACACTCTCCCTCTCTCTCCAACACACACTCTCCATCCCTCTCCTACACACACACTCTTCCACACACACACTCTCCCTCTCTCACACACACACACAGTCTCCCTCTCTCTCCCACACACACTCTCACTCTCCCTCCCACACACAATCTCACTATCTCTCCCACACACACTCTCCCTCTCTCTCCCACACACTCTCTCTCTCTCTCTCTCCCACACACACACTATCCCTCTCTCCCACACACAACTCTCCCTTTCTCTCCCACACACTCTCTCTCTCACCCCCACACACACACACTATCCCTCACTCCCACACACAACTCTCCCTCTCACTCCCACACATAGACTCTCCCTTCTCTACCACACACACACTCTCCCTCTCTCTCCCACACACACTCTCCTTTTCTCACCCACTCACACTCTCCTTCTCTCTCCCAGACACTCGCTCTCCCTCTCTCTCCTATACCCACACATTCCATCTCTCTCCCACACACATGCTCCCTCTCTCTCCCACACACACTCTCACTCTCCCACCCACACACACACTATCCCTCTCACTCCCGCACATGCACTCTACCTCACTGTCCCACACCCACACACTCGATCTCTCTCCCTCACACACACTCTCACTCTCTCACCCTCACACACACACTCCTTCTCTCTCCCCCAGACAATCTCCCTCTCTCTCCCACACACACTCTCCCTCTCTCTCCCACACACACAATATCCCTCTCTCCCATACGCACACTCTCCCTCTCTCTCAACACACCCACACTATCCCTCTTTCTCCCACACACACTCTCCCTCTCTCTCACCCATCCACTCCCTCACTCTCCCACATACACACTCTCCCTCTCTCGCCCAGACATACACTCTCCCTCTCTCTCCCACACACACTCTCCATCTCTCCCACTCAGAAACTCTCCCTCTCTCCCACACACCCACTCTCCCTCTCTCTCCCACACATACACTCTCCCTCTCTCTCCCAAACATACACTCTCCTTCTGTCTCCCACACACATACATTCTCCCTTTCTCTCCCACACACACTCTCCCCCCTCTCCCAAACACACTCTCTCTGTCTCCCACACACACACTTTTCCTCTCTCCCACACACAACTCACCCTCTCTCTCCCTCACAAACTATCACCTCTCTCCCACCCACACTCTCACTCTCTCTCCCACACACCTTCTCCTTCTCTCTCCCACACAAACTTTCCCTCACTCTCCCACACATACACTCTCCCTCCTTCTACCACACACAGTCTCTCACTCTCTCACCCACAGACACTCTCCCTCTCTCTCCCACACACACACGCTCCCTCGCGCTCAACACACACTCTCCCTCTATCACCCCCATACACTCTCCCCCTCTCTCTCCCATACACTCCCTCTCTCTCCCACACACACACTCTCACTCTCTCTCTCACACACAGACTCCCTCTCTCTCCCACCCACACACTCTCCCTCTCTCTCCCACACAGACACACTCTCTCTCTCCCCCATACACTCCCTCTCTCTGCCACACACAGACTCGCCCTCTCTCTCCCACTCATACACTCTACCTCTCTCTCCCACACAGACACTCTCTCTCTCTCTCCCACATGCACACTCTGCCTCTCTCTCCCATCCATACGCTCTCCCTCTCTCTCCCACAAACACAATCTACCTCTCTCTACCACACACACACTCTACCTCTCTCTCCCACACAGACACTCTCTCTCTCACCAACACACACACTCTCCCTCTCTCTCCCACACACACACACTCTCTCTCCCACACATACACTCTCCCTCTCCCTCCCATAAAAGCTCTCTCACACTCTCTCCCAAACACTCTCTCCCTCTCTCTCCCACACATACATTCTCCCTGTCTGTCCCACAGATACATTCTCCCTGTCTCTCCCACAGATACACTCTCCCTCTCTCTCCCACACAAACTCTCCCTCTCTCTCCAACACACACACTCACCCTCTCTTTCCCACACACACTCTCCCTCACTCTCCACACACACACTATCATTCTCTCTCCCACTGACACTCTCTCTCTCTCTCTCCCCGCCATTCACTACCTCTCTCTGCCACACACACACTCTCCATCTCTCTCTCACACATACACTCTACCTCTCTCTCCCAAACAGACACTCTCCCTCTCTCTCCTACACACACTCTCCATCCCTCTCCTACACACACACTCTTCCACACACACACACTCCCTCTCTCTCACACACACACAGTCTCTCTCTCACTCCCACACACACACTCCCTCTCTCTCCCACACAAACTCTCCCTCTCTCTCCCAATCTCTCTCTCTCTCTCCAACACACACACTATCCCTCACTCCCACACACAACTCTCCCTCTCTCTCCCTCACATACACTTTCCCTTCTCTGACACACACACACTCTCCCTCTCTCTCCCACACACAATTTCCTTTTCTCACCACACACACTCTCCTTCTCTCTCCCAGAGACACAAACTCCCTTGCTCTCCTACACCCACACACTCCATCTCTCTCCCACAAACACACTCTCCCACACAAAGACTCTCCGTCTCCCTCACACACACACACACACTCTCCCTCTCTCTCCCACACACCGTCTCCCTCTCTCTTCCACACACACTCTCCCTCTCTCTCCCACACACACACGCTCCCTCTCTCTCCCACACACACACACTCCCTCTCTCTCCCACACACACACTCCTTATCTCTCCTATGGACACCCTCTCCTTCTCTCTCCCACACATAATCACAATGTCTCCAACACAACTTCTCCCTCTCTCTCCTCCATACACTCCCTCTCTCTCCCACACATACACTCTCCCTCCTTCTACCACACACAGTCTCTCACTCTCTCCCACACACACTCTCCCTCTCTATCCCACACACACAAGCTCCCTCGCTCTCCCACACACACTCTCCCTCTATCTCCCCCGAACACTCTCCCCCTCTCTCTCCCATACACTCCCTCTCTCTCCCACAAACACACACTCTCACTCTCTCTCCTACACACAGACTCCCTCTCTCTCCCACACACACAATCTCCCACCCACACACACTCCCTCTCTTCACACACACACTCTCCCTCTCTCTCCAACACACACTAAACCTCTCTCTCACACACACACTCTTCCTCTCTCTCCCACACACACTCTCCCTCTCTCTCCCACACACACACTATCCCTCTCTCTCCCCCATACACTCCCCCTCTATCCCACACACACACTCTCACTCTCTCTCCCACACACAGACTCCCTCTCTCTCCCACACACACACTCTCCCACCCACACACTCACCCGCTCTTCACACACACACTCTCTCTCTCCCTCCCACACACACTCTCCCTCTCTCTCCCACACACACTCTCCCTCTCTCTCCCACACACTCTCTTCCTCTCTCTCCCACACACACTCCCCCTCTCTTGCCCGCACACACACTCTCCCTCTCTCTCCGCCATACACTCTCTCTCTCTCCCACACACACTCTCTCCCTCTCTGTCCCACACATAGACTCTCCCTCTCTGTCCCACACATACACTCTCCCTCTCGGTCCCACACATACACTCTCCCTCACTCTCTCATACACGCACTCTCCCTCTATCTCCCACACACCCTCTCCCTCTCTCTCCCACACACCCTCTACCTCTCTCACCCACACACACAATCTCCCTCTCCACACACACACTCTCCCTCTCCACACACACACTCTCCCTCTCTCTCCCACACACACAGTCTCCCTCTCTCCCACACACATAAACATTCCCTTGCTCTCCCACACAAACTCTCAATCTCTCTCCCAAATACACACTCTCCCTCTCTCTCCTTCAAACAATCTCTCCCTCTCTCTCCCACACATACTCTCTCCCTCTCCCTCCCATAAATTCTCTCTCATACTCTCTCTCAAACACTCTCTCCCTCTCTCTCCCACACATACATTCTCCCTGTCTCTCCCACAGATACACTCTCACTCTCTCTCCCACACATCCTCTCCCTCTCTCTCCCACACACATACTCTCCCTCTTGCTCCCACACAGACACTCTCCCTCTCTCTCCAAAACACACACTCACCCTGTCTTTCCCACACACACTCTCTCCTCTCTGTCACACACACACTCTCCCTCGCTCTCGCACACACACACTATTCTTCTCTGTCCCACCCTCACACTCTCTCTCTGTCCCCCATACACTAACTCTCTCTGCCACGCCCACACTCTCCCTCTCTCTCTCTCACACGTACACTCTACCTCTCTCCCCCAAACAGACACACTCCCTCTCTCTGCAACACACACTCTCCATCCCTCTCCTAAACACACACTCTTCCACACACACTCTCCCTCTCTCTCTCACACACACACAGTCTCCCTCTCTCTACTACACACACTCTCACTCTCTCACCCACACACATTCTCACTCTCTCTCCCACACTCTCTCTCTCTCTCTCTCTCCCACACACACACTATCCTGCTCTCCCACACACAACTCTCCCTTTCTCTCCCACAAACTCTCTCTCTCTCACTCCCACACACACACTATCACTCACTCCCACACACAACTCTCCCTCTCTCTCCCACACATACGCTCTCCCTTCTCTGCCACACACACACTCTCCCTCTCTCTCCCACACACAATCTCCTTTTCTCACCCACACACACTGTCCTTCTCTCTCCCAGACACTCACTCTCCCTCTCTCTCCTACACCCACACATTCCATCACTCTCCCACACACACACTCTCCCTCTCTCCCTCACACACACTCTCCTTCTCTCTCCCACAGACACTCTCCTTCTCTCTCCCACAGTCAATCTCAATCTCTCTCCCCCATACACTCCCTCTGTCTCCCACAAACACACTCTCCCACACAAAGATTCTCCGTCTCCCTCACACAGACACACTCTCCCTCTCTCTCCCACACACCCTCTCCCTCTCTCTCCCACACACACACTCTCCCACTCTCACCCACACCCACACTCTCCATCTCTATCCCTCACACACACTCTCCCTCTCTCTCCCTCACACAAACGCTCCTTCTCTCCCACACACACACTTTCGTCTCTCTCCCCTATACAATCTCCACACATACACTCTCCCTCTCTCTCCCACACTTACACTCTCCCTCTCTATCCCACACACACACTGTCTCTCTCTCTCCCACACACACACTCCCTATCTCTCCCACACACACTCTCCCTCACTCTCCCTCATACACTCTCCCTCTCTCTCTCGCACACACACTCTCCCTCACTCGCCCACAAACTCTCTCCCTCTCTCTCCCACACATACACACTACATCTCTCTCCCACACACACACACTCACCATCTCTCTCCCACACACCCACTCTCCCTCTCTCTACCACACATGCACTCTCCCTCTCTCTCCCAATCATACAGTCTCCTTCTGTCTCCCACACACATACACTCTGGTTTTCTCTCCACACATACACTCGCCCTCTCTCTCCGACGCACACACTCCCCCCTCTCCCACACACACTCTTCCCCCTCTACCAAACACACTCTCCCCCCTCTCCCAAACACACTCTCTCTCTGTCTCCCACACGCTCACTATTCCTCTCTCCCACACACAACGCACCCTCTCTCTCCCACACAAACTGTCTCCTCTCTCCCACCCACACTCTCACTCTCTCTCCCACACACACTGTCCTTTTCTCTCCCACACACACCCTCCTTCTCTCCCCCACACACACACACACTCCTTCTCTCTCCCACACATACATTCTCCCTTTCTCTCCCACAGATACACTCTCCCTCTCTCTCCCACACACCCTCTCCCTCTCTCTCTCGCACACACACTCTCCCTCTCTCTCCCACACAAACTCTCCCTCTCTCTCCCAAACATTCACTTTTCCTCTCTCTCCCACACATACACTCTCTCTCTCCCACACATACACTCTCCCTCTCTCTCCCACACTTACACTCTCCATTTCTCTCCCATAGACACACTCTCTCTCTCTCTCTCTCCCTCACACACACTCTCTCTCTCTCCCACACTCACTCTCCCTCTCTCTCCCACGCAAACTGTCCCTCTCTCTCCCACACATACACTCTCCCTCTCACTCCCACAGACACTTTCCAACTCTTTCCCACACACGCACTCTCTCTCTCTCCCTCACACACAATCTCTCTCTCTCTCTCACACACAGTCTTCCTCTCTCTTCCACACACACTCTCACTCTCTCACCCACACACACACACTACATCTCTGTCCCACACACAAACTCTCCTTCTCTCTCCCACACACACACTCTCCCACACAGACACACTCCCTAACTCTCCCACACACACAGTCACCCTCTCACTCCCACACACACTCTTCCATTCTCTCCCACATACACTCTCTCCTTCTTCTCCCACCCACACTCACTCTCTCTCCCCCATACACTCCCTCTCTCTGCCACACACACAATCTCCCTTTCTCTCCCCCACATACACTCTACCTCTCTCTCCCAGACAGACACTCTCTCTCTCTCTCTCCAACACACACACTCTCCCCCTCTCCCAAACACACTCTCTCTCTGTCTCCCACACACACACACTAACCCTCTCTCCCACACACAACTCACCCTCTCTCTCCCACACGAACTGTCTCCTCTCTCCCACCCACACTCTCACTCTCTCTCCCACACACATTGTCCTTTTCTCTCCCACACACACCCTCCTTCTCTCTCCCACACACACACACTCCTTCTCTCTCCCACACACACACTCTCCCTCTCTCTCCCAGACACACATTCTCCCTCTCTCTCCCACACACACTATCCCTCCCTCTCCCACACAGACTCTCCCTCGCTCACACACACATACATTCTCCCTTTCTCTCCCACAGTTACACTCTCCCTCTCTCGCACACACACTTTCCATCTCTCTCCCACACACACTCCCTCTCTCTCTCTCCCACACACAGTCTCCTTCTCTCTCGCACACAAACACTCTCCCTTTCTCCCACACACTCACTCTCCCTCTCTCTCCAACACATACATTCTCCCGCTTGCTCCCAAACATGCACTCTCCCTCTCTCGCCCCCATACACTCCCTCTCTCTCCCACATACATACTCTCCCTCTCTCTCTCACACATACGCTCACCCTCTCTCTCCCACACACACACTATCAATCTCTCTCCCACACACACACTATCAATCTCTCTCCCACACACACAGTCTCCCTTCCTCTCCAACATGCCTTCTCCCTTTCTCTCCTACACACGCTCTCACACTCTCACCCACACACAAACTATCCCTCTCTCTCCCACACATACACTCACCATCTCTCTCCAAGACCTACACTCTCTCTCTACCACACACAATATCCCCCTCTCTCCCACATCCAAACACTGCATTACTCTCCCGCACATACACAATCCCTCTCTCTCCCACACATGCACTCGTCAACACAAACACTCTCCCTCTCTCTCCCACACACACACTCTTCCACGCAAACACTCACCCACTCTCTATCACACACACAATCTTCCACACAAACAATCTCCCTCTCTCTCACACACACTCACTCTCCCTCTCTCTCCCACACACACTCTCACTCTCTCACCCACACACACACTCTCCCTCTCTCTCCCACACATACACTCTCCCTCACTGTCCCACACATAGGCTCTCTCACTCTCTTACACACACACTCTCCCTTTCTCTCCCACACACACACACTCCATCTCTCTCCCTCACACACACTCTACCCCTCTCTCCCGCACAATAACTATCTTTATTTCTCCCACACACAGTCTCCTTCTCTCTCCCAGACACAAACTTTCGTCTCTCCTCCCCATACACTCCCTCTCTCTCCCACACACACTCTCCCTCACTCACCCACAAACTCTCTCCCTCTCTCTCCCACACATACACACGACATCTTTCTCCCACACACACACACACCATCTCTCTCCCACACAGCCACTCTCCCTCTCTCTACCACACATAAACTCTCCCTCTCTTTCCCAATCATACACTCTCCTGTCTCCCACACACATAAACTCTCCCTTTCTCTCCACACATGCACTCGCCCTCTCTCTCCCTCACAAACTCTCCCCCTCTCCCACACACACTCTCCCCCCTCTCCCAAACACACTCTCCCCCCTCTCCCAAACACACTCTCTCTCTGTCTCCCACACACTCACTATTTCTCTCTCCCACACACAACTCACCCTCTCTCTCCCACACAAACTGTCTCATCTCCCCCACCCACACTCTCACTCTCTCTCCCACACACACTGTCCTTTTCTCTCCCAAACACACCCTCGTTCTCTCTCACACACACACACACACTCCTTCTCTCTCCCACACACACACTCTCCCTCTCTCTCCCAGACACACACTCTCCCTCTCTCTCCCACAAACACTATCCCACCCTCTCCAACACAGACTCTACCTCGCTCACCCACACATACATTCTCCCTTTCTCTCCCACAGATGCACTCTCCCTCTCTCTCCCACACACCCTCTCCCTCTCTCTCTCGCACACACAAACTCTCCCTCTCTCTCCCAAACATTCACTCTCCCTCTCTCTCCCACACATACACTCTCCCTCTCTCTCCCACACATACACTCTCCCTCTCTCTCCCACACTTACACTCTCCCTCTCTCTCCCACACACACTTTCCACCTCTCTCCCACACACACACACTCTCTCTCTCTCCCACACAAAATCTCTCTCTATCTCTCCCACATACAGCCTCCCTCTCTCTCACACAAACAGTTTCACTCTCTCACCCACATACACACTCTCTCTCTCTCTTACATACAGACACTCTCTCTCTCACACACACACACACTGTCCCTCACCCACACACTCCATCTCTCTCCCTCACACACACTCTCCCTCTCTCTCCCTCACACAAACGCTCCTTCTCTCCCACACACGCACTTTTGTCTCTCTCGCCTATACAGTCCCGCTCTCTGCCACACACACACTCTCCCTATCTCCCCCACACACCCTCTACCTCTCTCACCCACACACACAATCTCCCTCTCCACACACACACTCTCCCTCTCCACACACACACTCTCCCTCTCTCTCCCACACACACAGTCTCCCTCTCTCCCACACACATAAACATTCCCTTGCTCTCCCACACAAACTCTCAATCTCTCTCCCAAATACACACTCTCCCTCTCTCTCCTTCAAACAATCTCTCCCTCTCTCTCCCACACATACTCTCTCCCTCTCCCTCCCATAAATTCTCTCTCATACTCTCTCTCAAACACTCTCTCCCTCTCTCTCCCACACATACATTCTCCCTGTCTCTCCCACAGATACACTCTCACTCTCTCTCCCACACATCCTCTCCCTCTCTCTCCCACACACATACTCTCCCTCTTGCTCCCACACAGACACTCTCCCTCTCTCTCCAAAACACACACTCACCCTGTCTTTCCCACACACACTCTCTCCTCTCTGTCACACACACACTCTCCCTCGCTCTCGCACACACACACTATTCTTCTCTGTCCCACCCTCACACTCTCTCTCTGTCCCCCATACACTAACTCTCTCTGCCACGCCCACACTCTCCCTCTCTCTCTCTCACACGTACACTCTACCTCTCTCCCCCAAACAGACACACTCCCTCTCTCTGCAACACACACTCTCCATCCCTCTCCTAAACACACACTCTTCCACACACACTCTCCCTCTCTCTCTCACACACACACAGTCTCCCTCTCTCTACTACACACACTCTCACTCTCTCACCCACACACATTCTCACTCTCTCTCCCACACTCTCTCTCTCTCTCTCTCTCCCACACACACACTATCCTGCTCTCCCACACACAACTCTCCCTTTCTCTCCCACAAACTCTCTCTCTCTCACTCCCACACACACACTATCACTCACTCCCACACACAACTCTCCCTCTCTCTCCCACACATACGCTCTCCCTTCTCTGCCACACACACACTCTCCCTCTCTCTCCCACACACAATCTCCTTTTCTCACCCACACACACTGTCCTTCTCTCTCCCAGACACTCACTCTCCCTCTCTCTCCTACACCCACACATTCCATCACTCTCCCACACACACACTCTCCCTCTCTCCCTCACACACACTCTCCTTCTCTCTCCCACAGACACTCTCCTTCTCTCTCCCACAGTCAATCTCAATCTCTCTCCCCCATACACTCCCTCTGTCTCCCACAAACACACTCTCCCACACAAAGATTCTCCGTCTCCCTCACACAGACACACTCTCCCTCTCTCTCCCACACACCCTCTCCCTCTCTCTCCCACACACACACTCTCCCACTCTCACCCACACCCACACTCTCCATCTCTATCCCTCACACACACTCTCCCTCTCTCTCCCTCACACAAACGCTCCTTCTCTCCCACACACACACTTTCGTCTCTCTCCCCTATACAATCTCCACACATACACTCTCCCTCTCTCTCCCACACTTACACTCTCCCTCTCTATCCCACACACACACTGTCTCTCTCTCTCCCACACACACACTCCCTATCTCTCCCACACACACTCTCCCTCACTCTCCCTCATACACTCTCCCTCTCTCTCTCGCACACACACTCTCCCTCACTCGCCCACAAACTCTCTCCCTCTCTCTCCCACACATACACACTACATCTCTCTCCCACACACACACACTCACCATCTCTCTCCCACACACCCACTCTCCCTCTCTCTACCACACATGCACTCTCCCTCTCTCTCCCAATCATACAGTCTCCTTCTGTCTCCCACACACATACACTCTGGTTTTCTCTCCACACATACACTCGCCCTCTCTCTCCGACGCACACACTCCCCCCTCTCCCACACACACTCTTCCCCCTCTACCAAACACACTCTCCCCCCTCTCCCAAACACACTCTCTCTCTGTCTCCCACACGCTCACTATTCCTCTCTCCCACACACAACGCACCCTCTCTCTCCCACACAAACTGTCTCCTCTCTCCCACCCACACTCTCACTCTCTCTCCCACACACACTGTCCTTTTCTCTCCCACACACACCCTCCTTCTCTCCCCCACACACACACACACTCCTTCTCTCTCCCACACATACATTCTCCCTTTCTCTCCCACAGATACACTCTCCCTCTCTCTCCCACACACCCTCTCCCTCTCTCTCTCGCACACACACTCTCCCTCTCTCTCCCACACAAACTCTCCCTCTCTCTCCCAAACATTCACTTTTCCTCTCTCTCCCACACATACACTCTCTCTCTCCCACACATACACTCTCCCTCTCTCTCCCACACTTACACTCTCCATTTCTCTCCCATAGACACACTCTCTCTCTCTCTCTCTCCCTCACACACACTCTCTCTCTCTCCCACACTCACTCTCCCTCTCTCTCCCACGCAAACTGTCCCTCTCTCTCCCACACATACACTCTCCCTCTCACTCCCACAGACACTTTCCAACTCTTTCCCACACACGCACTCTCTCTCTCTCCCTCACACACAATCTCTCTCTCTCTCTCACACACAGTCTTCCTCTCTCTTCCACACACACTCTCACTCTCTCACCCACACACACACACTACATCTCTGTCCCACACACAAACTCTCCTTCTCTCTCCCACACACACACTCTCCCACACAGACACACTCCCTAACTCTCCCACACACACAGTCACCCTCTCACTCCCACACACACTCTTCCATTCTCTCCCACATACACTCTCTCCTTCTTCTCCCACCCACACTCACTCTCTCTCCCCCATACACTCCCTCTCTCTGCCACACACACAATCTCCCTTTCTCTCCCCCACATACACTCTACCTCTCTCTCCCAGACAGACACTCTCTCTCTCTCTCTCCAACACACACACTCTCCCCCTCTCCCAAACACACTCTCTCTCTGTCTCCCACACACACACACTAACCCTCTCTCCCACACACAACTCACCCTCTCTCTCCCACACGAACTGTCTCCTCTCTCCCACCCACACTCTCACTCTCTCTCCCACACACATTGTCCTTTTCTCTCCCACACACACCCTCCTTCTCTCTCCCACACACACACACTCCTTCTCTCTCCCACACACACACTCTCCCTCTCTCTCCCAGACACACATTCTCCCTCTCTCTCCCACACACACTATCCCTCCCTCTCCCACACAGACTCTCCCTCGCTCACACACACATACATTCTCCCTTTCTCTCCCACAGTTACACTCTCCCTCTCTCGCACACACACTTTCCATCTCTCTCCCACACACACTCCCTCTCTCTCTCTCCCACACACAGTCTCCTTCTCTCTCGCACACAAACACTCTCCCTTTCTCCCACACACTCACTCTCCCTCTCTCTCCAACACATACATTCTCCCGCTTGCTCCCAAACATGCACTCTCCCTCTCTCGCCCCCATACACTCCCTCTCTCTCCCACATACATACTCTCCCTCTCTCTCTCACACATACGCTCACCCTCTCTCTCCCACACACACACTATCAATCTCTCTCCCACACACACACTATCAATCTCTCTCCCACACACACAGTCTCCCTTCCTCTCCAACATGCCTTCTCCCTTTCTCTCCTACACACGCTCTCACACTCTCACCCACACACAAACTATCCCTCTCTCTCCCACACATACACTCACCATCTCTCTCCAAGACCTACACTCTCTCTCTACCACACACAATATCCCCCTCTCTCCCACATCCAAACACTGCATTACTCTCCCGCACATACACAATCCCTCTCTCTCCCACACATGCACTCGTCAACACAAACACTCTCCCTCTCTCTCCCACACACACACTCTTCCACGCAAACACTCACCCACTCTCTATCACACACACAATCTTCCACACAAACAATCTCCCTCTCTCTCACACACACTCACTCTCCCTCTCTCTCCCACACACACTCTCACTCTCTCACCCACACACACACTCTCCCTCTCTCTCCCACACATACACTCTCCCTCACTGTCCCACACATAGGCTCTCTCACTCTCTTACACACACACTCTCCCTTTCTCTCCCACACACACACACTCCATCTCTCTCCCTCACACACACTCTACCCCCTCTCTCCCGCACAATAACTATCTTTATTTCTCCCACACACAGTCTCCTTCTCTCTCCCAGACACAAACTTTCGTCTCTCCTCCCCATACACTCCCTCTCTCTCCCACACACACTCTCCCTCACTCACCCACAAACTCTCTCCCTCTCTCTCCCACACATACACACGACATCTTTCTCCCACACACACACACACCATCTCTCTCCCACACAGCCACTCTCCCTCTCTCTACCACACATAAACTCTCCCTCTCTTTCCCAATCATACACTCTCCTGTCTCCCACACACATAAACTCTCCCTTTCTCTCCACACATGCACTCGCCCTCTCTCTCCCTCACAAACTCTCCCCCTCTCCCACACACACTCTCCCCCCTCTCCCAAACACACTCTCCCCCCTCTCCCAAACACACTCTCTCTCTGTCTCCCACACACTCACTATTTCTCTCTCCCACACACAACTCACCCTCTCTCTCCCACACAAACTGTCTCATCTCCCCCACCCACACTCTCACTCTCTCTCCCACACACACTGTCCTTTTCTCTCCCAAACACACCCTCGTTCTCTCTCACACACACACACACACTCCTTCTCTCTCCCACACACACACTCTCCCTCTCTCTCCCAGACACACACTCTCCCTCTCTCTCCCACAAACACTATCCCACCCTCTCCAACACAGACTCTACCTCGCTCACCCACACATACATTCTCCCTTTCTCTCCCACAGATGCACTCTCCCTCTCTCTCCCACACACCCTCTCCCTCTCTCTCTCGCACACACAAACTCTCCCTCTCTCTCCCAAACATTCACTCTCCCTCTCTCTCCCACACATACACTCTCCCTCTCTCTCCCACACATACACTCTCCCTCTCTCTCCCACACTTACACTCTCCCTCTCTCTCCCACACACACTTTCCACCTCTCTCCCACACACACACACTCTCTCTCTCTCCCACACAAAATCTCTCTCTATCTCTCCCACATACAGCCTCCCTCTCTCTCACACAAACAGTTTCACTCTCTCACCCACATACACACTCTCTCTCTCTCTTACATACAGACACTCTCTCTCTCACACACACACACACTGTCCCTCACCCACACACTCCATCTCTCTCCCTCACACACACTCTCCCTCTCTCTCCCTCACACAAACGCTCCTTCTCTCCCACACACGCACTTTTGTCTCTCTCGCCTATACAGTCCCGCTCTCTGCCACACACACACTCTCCCTATCTCCCCCACACACCCTCTACCTCTCTCACCCACACACACAATCTCCCTCTCCACACACACACTCTCCCTCTCCACACACACACTCTCCCTCTCTCTCCCACACACACAGTCTCCCTCTCTCCCACACACATAAACATTCCCTTGCTCTCCCACACAAACTCTCAATCTCTCTCCCAAATACACACTCTCCCTCTCTCTCCTTCAAACAATCTCTCCCTCTCTCTCCCACACATACTCTCTCCCTCTCCCTCCCATAAATTCTCTCTCATACTCTCTCTCAAACACTCTCTCCCTCTCTCTCCCACACATACATTCTCCCTGTCTCTCCCACAGATACACTCTCACTCTCTCTCCCACACATCCTCTCCCTCTCTCTCCCACACACATACTCTCCCTCTTGCTCCCACACAGACACTCTCCCTCTCTCTCCAAAACACACACTCACCCTGTCTTTCCCACACACACTCTCTCCTCTCTGTCACACACACACTCTCCCTCGCTCTCGCACACACACACTATTCTTCTCTGTCCCACCCTCACACTCTCTCTCTGTCCCCCATACACTAACTCTCTCTGCCACGCCCACACTCTCCCTCTCTCTCTCTCACACGTACACTCTACCTCTCTCCCCCAAACAGACACACTCCCTCTCTCTGCAACACACACTCTCCATCCCTCTCCTAAACACACACTCTTCCACACACACTCTCCCTCTCTCTCTCACACACACACAGTCTCCCTCTCTCTACTACACACACTCTCACTCTCTCACCCACACACATTCTCACTCTCTCTCCCACACTCTCTCTCTCTCTCTCTCTCCCACACACACACTATCCTGCTCTCCCACACACAACTCTCCCTTTCTCTCCCACAAACTCTCTCTCTCTCACTCCCACACACACACTATCACTCACTCCCACACACAACTCTCCCTCTCTCTCCCACACATACGCTCTCCCTTCTCTGCCACACACACACTCTCCCTCTCTCTCCCACACACAATCTCCTTTTCTCACCCACACACACTGTCCTTCTCTCTCCCAGACACTCACTCTCCCTCTCTCTCCTACACCCACACATTCCATCACTCTCCCACACACACACTCTCCCTCTCTCCCTCACACACACTCTCCTTCTCTCTCCCACAGACACTCTCCTTCTCTCTCCCACAGTCAATCTCAATCTCTCTCCCCCATACACTCCCTCTGTCTCCCACAAACACACTCTCCCACACAAAGATTCTCCGTCTCCCTCACACAGACACACTCTCCCTCTCTCTCCCACACACCCTCTCCCTCTCTCTCCCACACACACACTCTCCCACTCTCACCCACACCCACACTCTCCATCTCTATCCCTCACACACACTCTCCCTCTCTCTCCCTCACACAAACGCTCCTTCTCTCCCACACACACACTTTCGTCTCTCTCCCCTATACAATCTCCACACATACACTCTCCCTCTCTCTCCCACACTTACACTCTCCCTCTCTATCCCACACACACACTGTCTCTCTCTCTCCCACACACACACTCCCTATCTCTCCCACACACACTCTCCCTCACTCTCCCTCATACACTCTCCCTCTCTCTCTCGCACACACACTCTCCCTCACTCGCCCACAAACTCTCTCCCTCTCTCTCCCACACATACACACTACATCTCTCTCCCACACACACACACTCACCATCTCTCTCCCACACACCCACTCTCCCTCTCTCTACCACACATGCACTCTCCCTCTCTCTCCCAATCATACAGTCTCCTTCTGTCTCCCACACACATACACTCTGGTTTTCTCTCCACACATACACTCGCCCTCTCTCTCCGACGCACACACTCCCCCCTCTCCCACACACACTCTTCCCCCTCTACCAAACACACTCTCCCCCCTCTCCCAAACACACTCTCTCTCTGTCTCCCACACGCTCACTATTCCTCTCTCCCACACACAACGCACCCTCTCTCTCCCACACAAACTGTCTCCTCTCTCCCACCCACACTCTCACTCTCTCTCCCACACACACTGTCCTTTTCTCTCCCACACACACCCTCCTTCTCTCCCCCACACACACACACACTCCTTCTCTCTCCCACACATACATTCTCCCTTTCTCTCCCACAGATACACTCTCCCTCTCTCTCCCACACACCCTCTCCCTCTCTCTCTCGCACACACACTCTCCCTCTCTCTCCCACACAAACTCTCCCTCTCTCTCCCAAACATTCACTTTTCCTCTCTCTCCCACACATACACTCTCTCTCTCCCACACATACACTCTCCCTCTCTCTCCCACACTTACACTCTCCATTTCTCTCCCATAGACACACTCTCTCTCTCTCTCTCTCCCTCACACACACTCTCTCTCTCTCCCACACTCACTCTCCCTCTCTCTCCCACGCAAACTGTCCCTCTCTCTCCCACACATACACTCTCCCTCTCACTCCCACAGACACTTTCCAACTCTTTCCCACACACGCACTCTCTCTCTCTCCCTCACACACAATCTCTCTCTCTCTCTCACACACAGTCTTCCTCTCTCTTCCACACACACTCTCACTCTCTCACCCACACACACACACTACATCTCTGTCCCACACACAAACTCTCCTTCTCTCTCCCACACACACACTCTCCCACACAGACACACTCCCTAACTCTCCCACACACACAGTCACCCTCTCACTCCCACACACACTCTTCCATTCTCTCCCACATACACTCTCTCCTTCTTCTCCCACCCACACTCACTCTCTCTCCCCCATACACTCCCTCTCTCTGCCACACACACAATCTCCCTTTCTCTCCCCCACATACACTCTACCTCTCTCTCCCAGACAGACACTCTCTCTCTCTCTCTCCAACACACACACTCTCCCCCTCTCCCAAACACACTCTCTCTCTGTCTCCCACACACACACACTAACCCTCTCTCCCACACACAACTCACCCTCTCTCTCCCACACGAACTGTCTCCTCTCTCCCACCCACACTCTCACTCTCTCTCCCACACACATTGTCCTTTTCTCTCCCACACACACCCTCCTTCTCTCTCCCACACACACACACTCCTTCTCTCTCCCACACACACACTCTCCCTCTCTCTCCCAGACACACATTCTCCCTCTCTCTCCCACACACACTATCCCTCCCTCTCCCACACAGACTCTCCCTCGCTCACACACACATACATTCTCCCTTTCTCTCCCACAGTTACACTTTCCCTCTCTCGCACACACACTTTCCATCTCTCTCCCACACACACTCCCTCTCTCTCTCTCCCACACACAGTCTCCTTCTCTCTCGCACACAAACACTCTCCCTTTCTCCCACACACTCACTCTCCCTCTCTCTCCAACACATACATTCTCCCGCTTGCTCCCAAACATGCACTCTCCCTCTCTCGCCCCCATACACTCCCTCTCTCTCCCACATACATACTCTCCCTCTCTCTCTCACACATACGCTCACCCTCTCTCTCCCACACACACACTATCAATCTCTCTCCCACACACACACTATCAATCTCTCTCCCACACACACAGTCTCCCTTCCTCTCCAACATGCCTTCTCCCTTTCTCTCCTACACACGCTCTCACACTCTCACCCACACACAAACTATCCCTCTCTCTCCCACACATACACTCACCATCTCTCTCCAAGACCTACACTCTCTCTCTACCACACACAATATCCCCCTCTCTCCCACATCCAAACACTGCATTACTCTCCCGCACATACACAATCCCTCTCTCTCCCACACATGCACTCGTCAACACAAACACTCTCCCTCTCTCTCCCACACACACACTCTTCCACGCAAACACTCACCCACTCTCTATCACACACACAATCTTCCACACAAACAATCTCCCTCTCTCTCACACACACTCACTCTCCCTCTCTCTCCCACACACACTCTCACTCTCTCACCCACACACACACTCTCCCTCTCTCTCCCACACATACACTCTCCCTCACTGTCCCACACATAGGCTCTCTCACTCTCTTACACACACACTCTCCCTTTCTCTCCCACACACACACACTCCATCTCTCTCCCTCACACACACTCTACCCCTCTCTCCCGCACAATAACTATCTTTATTTCTCCCACACACAGTCTCCTTCTCTCTCCCAGACACAAACTTTCGTCTCTCCTCCCCATACACTCCCTCTCTCTCCCACACACACTCTCCCTCACTCACCCACAAACTCTCTCCCTCTCTCTCCCACACATACACACGACATCTTTCTCCCACACACACACACACCATCTCTCTCCCACACAGCCACTCTCCCTCTCTCTACCACACATAAACTCTCCCTCTCTTTCCCAATCATACACTCTCCTGTCTCCCACACACATAAACTCTCCCTTTCTCTCCACACATGCACTCGCCCTCTCTCTCCCTCACAAACTCTCCCCCTCTCCCACACACACTCTCCCCCCTCTCCCAAACACACTCTCCCCCCTCTCCCAAACACACTCTCTCTCTGTCTCCCACACACTCACTATTTCTCTCTCCCACACACAACTCACCCTCTCTCTCCCACACAAACTGTCTCATCTCCCCCACCCACACTCTCACTCTCTCTCCCACACACACTGTCCTTTTCTCTCCCAAACACACCCTCGTTCTCTCTCACACACACACACACACTCCTTCTCTCTCCCACACACACACTCTCCCTCTCTCTCCCAGACACACACTCTCCCTCTCTCTCCCACAAACACTATCCCACCCTCTCCAACACAGACTCTACCTCGCTCACCCACACATACATTCTCCCTTTCTCTCCCACAGATGCACTCTCCCTCTCTCTCCCACACACCCTCTCCCTCTCTCTCTCGCACACACAAACTCTCCCTCTCTCTCCCAAACATTCACTCTCCCTCTCTCTCCCACACATACACTCTCCCTCTCTCTCCCACACATACACTCTCCCTCTCTCTCCCACACTTACACTCTCCCTCTCTCTCCCACACACACTTTCCACCTCTCTCCCACACACACACACTCTCTCTCTCTCCCACACAAAATCTCTCTCTATCTCTCCCACATACAGCCTCCCTCTCTCTCACACAAACAGTTTCACTCTCTCACCCACATACACACTCTCTCTCTCTCTTACATACAGACACTCTCTCTCTCACACACACACACACTGTCCCTCACCCACACACTCCATCTCTCTCCCTCACACACACTCTCCCTCTCTCTCCCTCACACAAACGCTCCTTCTCTCCCACACACGCACTTTTGTCTCTCTCGCCTATACAGTCCCGCTCTCTGCCACACACACACTCTCCCTATCTCCCCACACACACTCTCCCTCACTCTCCCTCATACACTCTCCCTCTCTCTCCCACACACACTCTCCCTCACTCACCCACAATCTCTCCCTCTCTCTCCCACACTTACACTCTCCCTCTCTCTCCAACACACAATCTTCCTCTCTCTCCCAGACAAATTTTTCCTCTCTCTCCCACACACACACTCTCCCTCTGTCTACCACATACACTCTCCATCTCTCCCCCACACACACTATCCCTCCCTCTCCCACACAGACTCTCCCTCTCTCTCCCACACACCCTCTCCCTCTCTCTCTTGCACACACAAACTCTCCCTCTCTCCCAAACATTCACTCTCCCTCTCTCTCCCACACATAAACTCTCCCTCTCTCTCCCACACATACACTCTCCCTCTCTCTCCCACACTTACACTCTCCCTCTCTCTCCCTCACACACTTTCCATCACTGTCCCACACACACACACTCATTCTCTCTCCCACACAAAATCTCTCTCTATCTTTCCCACACACAGCCTCCCTCTCTCTCCCACAAACAGTTTCACTCTCTCACCCACATACACACTCTCTCTCTCTCTAACATAAACACTCTCTCCCTCACACACACAAACTCTCCCACACCCACACACTCCATCTCTCTCCCTCACACACACACTCCCTCTCTCTCCCTCACACAAACGCTCCTTCTCTCCCACACACACACTTTTGTCTCTCTCCCCTATACAATCCCTCTCTCAGCAACACACACACTCTCCCTATCTCCCCACACACACTCTCCCTCACTCTCCCTCATACACTCTCCCTCTCTCTCCCACACACACTCTCCCTCACTCGCCCACAAACTCTCTCCCTCTCTCTCCCACACATACACACTACATCTCTCTCCCACACACACACACACCATCTCTCTCCCACACACACACTCTCCCTCTCTCTACCACACATAAACTCTCCCTCTCTTTCCCAATCATACACTCTCCTTCTGTCTCCCACACACATAAAATCTCCCTTTCTCTCAACACGTACACTCGCCCTTTCTCTCCCGCACAAACTCTCTCCCTCTCCCACACACACTCTCCCCCCTCTTCCAAACATAATCTCCCCCCTCTCCCAAACACACTCTCTCTCTGTCTCCCACACACTCACTATTCCTCTCTCCTACACACAACACACCCTCCCTCTCCCACACAAACTGTCTCATCTCCCCCACCCACACTCTCATGCTCTCTCCCACACACACTGTCCTTTTCTCTCCCAAACACACCCTCGTTCTCTCTCCCACACACACACACACTCCTCCTCTCTCCGACACACACACTCTCCCTCTCTCTCCCACACACCCTCTCCCTCTCTCTCTCTTGCACACACAAATTCTCCTTGTCTCTCCCAAACATTCACTCTCCCTCTCTTTCCCACACATACACTCTCCCTCTCTCTCCCACACATACACTCTCCCTCTCTCTCCCACACTTACACTCTCCCTCTCTCTCCCTCACACACTTTCCATCTCTCTCCCACACACACACACACTCTCTCTCTCCCACACAAAATCTCTCTCTATCTCTCCCACACACAGCCTCCCTCTCTCTCCCACAAACATTTTCACTCTCTCACCCACATACACACTCTCTCTCTCTCTCTTACATACACACTCTCTCTCTCACACACACAAACTCTCCCACACCCACACACACCATCTCTCTCCCTCACACACACACTCCCTCTCTCTCCCTCACACAAACGCTCCTTCTCTCCCACACACACACTTTTGTCTCTCTCCCCTATACAATCCCTCTCTCTGCCCCACACGCACTCTCCCTATCTCCCCACACACACTCTCCCTCACTCTCCCTCATACACTCTCCCTCTCTCTCCCACACACACTCTCCCTCACTCGCCCACAAACTCTCTCCCTCTCTCTCCCACACATACACACTACATCTCTCTCCCACACACACACACACACCATCTCTCTCCCACACACCCACTCTCCCTCTCTCTACTACGCATAAACTCTCCCTCTCTTTCCCAATCATACACTCTCCTTCTGTCTCCCACACACATAAACTCTCCCTTTCTCTCCACACACACACTCGCCCTCTCTCTCCCGCACACACTCTCCCCCTCTCCCACACACACTCTCCCCCCTCTCCCAAACACACTCTCTCCCCTCACCCAAACACACTCTCTCTCTGTCTCCCACACACTCACTATTCATCTCTCCCACACACAACTCACCCTCTCTCTCCAACACAAACTGTCTCATCTCCCCCACCCACACTCTCACTCTCTCTCCCACACTTACACTCTCCCTCTCTATCCCACACACACACTCTCTCTCTCTCCCACGCACACACTCCCTATCTCTCCCAAACACACTCTCTCTCATTCTCCCTCATACACTCTCCCTCTTTCTCACACACAGACTCTCCCTCACTCACCCACAAACTCTCTCCCTCTCTCTCCCTCACATACACACTACATCTCTCTCCCACACACACACTCACCATCTCGCTCCCGCACACCCACTCTCCCTCTCTACCACACATACACTATCCCACACTCTCCCAATCATACAGTCTCCCTTTCTCTCCACACATACACTCGCCCTCTCTCACCCACACACACTCTCCCCCCCTCTCCCACACACACTCTCTGCCCTCTCCCACACACACTCTCCCCCCTCTCCCAAACACACTCTCCCCCCTCTCCCAAACACACTCTCTCTCTGTCTCCCACACACTCACTATTCCTCTCTCCCACACACAACTCACCCTCTCTCTCCCACACAAACTGTCTCCTCTCTCCCACCCTCACTCTCACTCTCTCTCCCACACACACTGTCCTTTTCTCTCCCACACACACCCTCCTTCTCTCTCCCACACACACACACACTCCTTCTCTCTCCCACACACACACTCTCCCTCTCTCTCCCAGACACACACTCTCCCTCTCTCTCCCCACAAACACTATCCCACCCTCTCCCACACAGACTCTCCCTCGCTCACCCACACATACATTCTCCATTTCTCTCCCACAGATACACTCTCCCTCTCTCTCCCACACACCCTCTCCCTCTGTCTCTCGCACACACACTCTCCTCTCTCCCACACAAACTCTCCCTCTCTCTCCCAAACATTCACTCTCCCTCTCTCTCCCACACATACACTCTCTCTCTCTCCCACATACACACTCTACCTCTCTCTCCCACACACACACTCTCCCTATCTCCCCCACACACACACCCTCACTCTCCCACACACACTCTCCCTCCCTCTCCCACACACACGTTCTCCCTGTCTCTCACACAGATACACTCTTCCTTTCTCTCCAACTTATACACTCTCTCTCTCTCACACACACTTTCCATCTCTCTCCCACACACACACTCTCCCTCTCTCTCCCACACATATGCTCCCTTTCTCTCCCACACACACTCTCACTCTCCCACCCACACACACAATCTCCCTCTCACTCCCGCACATAGACTCTCCCTCTCTGTCCGACACTCACACACTCATCTCTCTCCCTCAAAAACACTCCCACTCTCTCACCCTCACACACACTCCCCTTCTCTCTCCCACACACACTCTCCCTCCCTCTCCCACACACACAATATCCCTCTCACCCATACGCACACTCTCCCTCTCTCTCAACACACCCACACTCTCCCACTCTCTCCCACACACACTCTCCCTTTCTCTCACCCATCCACTCCCTCACTCTCCCACATACACACTCTCCCTCTCTCGCCCGGACATACGCTCTCCCTCTCTCTCCCACACACACACTCTCCCTCTCTCTCCCACTCAGAAACTCTACCTCTCTCCCACACACCCACTCTCCCTCTCTCTCCCACACATACACTCTCCCTCTCTCTCCCAGACACACATTCTCCCTCTCTCCTCCCACAGACACTATCCCTCCCTCTCCCACACAGACTCTCCCTCGCTCACCCACACATACATTCTCCGTTTCTCTCCCACAGTTACACTCTCGCTCTATCTCCCACAGACTTTCCATCTCTCTCCCGCACACACACTCTCTCTATCTCCCACACAAAATCTCTCTCCTCTCTCCCACACACACTCTCCCTCTCTATCCCAACACAAACTCTCCCTCTCTCTCCCACACATACACTCTCCCTCTCGCACACACACTCTCTCTCTCTCTCCCACACACAATCTCTCTCTCTCTCCCACACACAGTCTCCCTCTCTCTCCCACACACACTCTCACACTTTCACCCACATACACACACTACACCTCTCTCCTACACACACACACTCCTTCTCTCTCCCACACACACACTCTCCCACACAGACACACTCTCTAACTCTTCCACACATACAGTCACCCTCTCTCTCCCACACACACTCTCCCATTCTCTCCCACAAAAACTATCTCCAACTCTCTCCCACCCACACTAACTCTCTCTCCCCCATACGCTCCCTCTCTCTGCCACACACACACTCTCCCTCTATCTCCCACACATACACTCTACCTCTCTCTCCCACACAGACACTCTCTCTCTCTCCAACACACACACTCTCCCTCTCTCTCCCACACACACACACTCTCTCTCACCCCCATACACTCCCTCTCTCTGCCACGCACACACTCTCCCTCTCTCTCCCACTCATACACTCTACCTCTCTCTCCCACACAGACACTCTGTCTCTCTCTCCCACATACACATTCTCCCTCTCTCTCCCACACACACAATCTACCTCTCTCTCCCGCACACACACTCTCCCTCTCTCTCCCACACACACACTCCTCCTCTCTCTCCCACACACACACTCCCTCTCTCTCTCCCACACATAAACACTCCCTCGCTCTCCCAAACAAACTCTCAATCTCTCTCCCAAACACAGACTCTCCCTCTCTCTCCATCACACAATCTCTCCCTCTCTCTCCCACAGACACACTCTCCCTCCCTCTCCCCCATACACTCTCTCTCACTTCCACACACACACTCTCCCTCTCTCTCCCACACATACTCTCTCCCTCTCCCTCCCATAAATACTCTCTCACACTCTCTCCCAAACACTCTCTCCCTCTCACTCCCACACATACACTCACCCTGTCTCTTCCATAGATACATTCTCCCTGACTCTCCCACAGATACACTCTCCCTCTCTCTCCCACACACCCTCTCCCTCTCTCTCCCACACACACAATCTCCCTCTCGCTCCCACACAGACAATCTCCCTCTCTCTCCAACACACACACTCACCCTGTCTTTCCCACACACACTCTACCCTCTCTGTCACAAACACACTCTCCCTCGCTCTCGCACACACACACTATTCTTCTCTCTCCCACCCAAACACTCTCTCTCTCTCCCCCAAACACTACCTCTCTCTGCCACAGACACACTCTCCCTCTCTCTCTCACAATACACTCTACCTCTCTCACCCAAACAGACACTCTCCCTCTCTCTCCAACACACACTCTCCATCCCTCTCCTACACACACACTCTTCCACACACACACTCTCCCTCTCTCTCACACACACACAGTCTCCCTCTCTCTCCCACACACACTCTCACTCTCTCTCCCACACACACTCTCACTATCTCTCCCACACACACTCTCCCTCTCTCTCCCACACTCTCTCTCTCTCTCTCTCTCTCTCCCACACACACACTATCCCTCTCTCCCACACACAACTCTCCCTTTCTCTCCCACACACTCTCTCTCTCACCCCCACACACACACACTATCCCTCACTCCCACACACAACTCTCCCTCTCACTCCCACACATAGACTCTCCCTTCTCTACCACACACACACTCTCCCTCTCTCTCCCACACACACTCTCCTTTTCTCACCCACTCACACTCTCCTTCTCTCTCCCAGACACTCGCTCTCCCTCTCTCTCCTATACCCACACATTCCATCTCTCTCCCACACACATGCTCCCTCTCTCTCCCACACACACTCTCACTCTCCCACCCACACACACACTATCCCTCTCACTCCCGCACATGCACTCTACCTCACTGTCCCACACCCACACACTCGATCTCTCTCCCTCACACACACTCTCACTCTCTCACCCTCACACACACACTCCTTCTCTCTCCCCCAGACAATCTCCCTCTCTCTCCCACACACACTCTCCCTCTCTCTCCCACACACACAATATCCCTCTCTCCCATACGCACACTCTCCCTCTCTCTCAACACACCCACACTCTCCCTCTTTCTCCCACACGCACTCTCCCTCTCTCTCACACACACACAGTCTCCCTCTCTCTCCCACACACACTCTCACTCTCTCTCCCACACACACTCTCACTATCTCTCCCACACACACTCGCCCTCTCTCTCCCACACACTCTCTCTCTCTCTCTCTCTCTCCCACACACACACTATCCCTCTCTCCCACACACAACTCTCCCTTTCTCTCCCACACACTCTCTCTCTCCCCCCCCCCACACACACACTATCCCTCACTCCCACACACAACTCTCCCTCTCACTCCCACACATAGACTCTCCCTTCTCTGCCACACACACACTCTCCCTCTCTCTCCCACACACACTCTCCTTTTCTCACCCACTCACACTCTCCTTCTCTCTCCCAGACACTCGCTCTCCCTCTCTCTCCTATACCCACACATTCCATCTCTCTCCCACACACATGCTCCCTCTCTCTCCCACACACACTGTCACTCTCCCACCCACACACACACTCTCCCTCTCACTCCCGCACATGCACTCTACCTCACTGTCCCACACCCACACACTCTCACTCTCTCCCTCACACACAGTCTCACTCTCTCACCCTCACACACACTCTCCTTCTCTCTCCCCCAGACAATCTCCCTCTCTCTCCCACACACACTCTCCCTCTCTCTCCCACACACACAATATCCCTCTCTCCCATACGCACACTCTCCCTCTCTCTCAACACACCCACACTCTCCCTCTTTCTCCCACACACACTCTCCCTCTCTCTCACCCATCCACTCCCTCACTCTCCCACATACACACTCTCCCTCTCTCGCCCAGACATACACTCTCCCTCTCTCTCCCACACACACTCTCCGTCTCTCCCACTCAGAAACTCTCCCTCTCTCCCACACACCCACTCTCCCTCTCTCTCCCACACATACACTCTCCCTCTCTCTCCCAAACATACACTCTCCTTCTGTCTCCCACACACATACATTCTCCCTTTCTCTCCCACACACACTCTCCCCCCTCTCCCAAACACACTCTCTCTGTCTCCCACACACACACTTTTCCTCTCTCCCACACACAACTCACCCTCTCTCTCCCACACAAACTATCTCCTCTCTCCCACCCACACTCTCACTCTCTCTCCCACACACATTCTCCTCTCTCCCACACAAACTTTCCCTCACTCTCCCACACATACACTCTCCCTCCTTCTACCACACACAGTCTCTCACTCTCTCACCCACACACACTCTCCCTCTCTCTCCCACACACACACGCTCCCTCGCTCTCACACACGCACTCTCTCTCTATCACCCCCATACACTCTCCCCCTCTCTCTCCCATACACTCCCTCTCTCTCCCACACACACACTCTCACTCTCTCTCTCACACACAGACTCCCTCTCTCTCCCACCCACACACTCTCCCTCTCTCTCCCACACAGACACACTCTCTCTCTCCCCCATACACTGCCTCTCTCTGCCACACACAGACTCTCTCTCTCTCCCACATGCACACTCTGCCTCTCTCTCCCATCCATACGCTCTCCCTCTCTCTCCCACAAACACAATCTACCTCTCTCTACCACACACACACTCTACCTCTCTCTCCCACACAGACACTCTCTCTCTCTCCAACACACACACTCTCCCTCTCTCTCCCACACACACACACTCTCTCTCCCACACATACACTCTCCCACTCCCTCCCATAAAAGCTCTCTCACACTCTCTCCCAAACACTCTCTCCCTCGCTCTCCCACACAAACTCTCAATCTCTCTCCAAAATACACACTCTCCCTCTCACTCCCTCACACAAACTCTCCCTCTCTCTCCCACACACACATTCTCCCTCTCTCCCACATATACACTCTCCCTCTCCCTCCCATAAATGCTCTCTCACACTCTCTCCCACACAGTCTCTCCCTCTCTCTCCCACACATACACTCCCCCTCGCTCTCCCACACAAACTCTCAATCTCTCTGCCAAATACACACTCTTCCTCTCTCTCCCTCACACTAACTCTCCCTCTCTCCCACTCACTCTCTCTCTCTCCCACACACACACTATCACTCACTCCCACACACAACTCTCCCTCTCTCTCCCCGTACACTCTCTCTCTCTTCCACACACACACTATCCCTCTCTCTCCCACACATACACTCTCCCTCTCCCTCCCATAAAAGCTCTCTCACACTCTCTCCCAAACACTCTCTCCCTCTCTCTCCCACACATACATTCTCCCTGTCTGTCCCACAGATACATTCTCCCTGTCTCTCCCACAGATACACTCTCCCTCTCTCTCCCACACAAACTCTCCCTCTCTCTCCAACACACACACTCACCCTCTCTTTCCCACACACACTCTCCCTCGCTCTCCACACACACACTATCATTCTCTCTCCCACCGACACACTCTCTCTCTCTCCCCGCCATTCACTACCTCTCTCTGCCACACACACACTCTCCATCTCTCTCTCACACATACAATCTACCTCTCTCTCCCAAACAGACACTCTCCCTCTCTCTCCAACACACACTCTCCATCCCTCTCCTACACACACACTCTTCCACACACACACACTCCCTCTCTCTCACACACACACAGTCTCTCTCTCACTCCCACACACACACTCCCTCTCTCTCCCACACACACGCTCCCTCTCTCTCCCAATCTCTCTCTCTCTCTCCCACACACACACTATCCCTCACTCCCACACACAACTCTCCCTCTCTCTCCCTCACATACACTCTCCCTTCTCTGACACACACACACTCTCCCTCTCTCTCCCACTCACAATTTCCTTTTCTCACCCACACACACTCTCCTTCTCTCTCCCAGAGACATACTCTCCCTCGCTCTCCTACACCCACACACTCCATCTCTCTCCCACAAACACACTCTCCCACACAAAGACTCTCCGTCTCCCTCACACACACACACACTCTCCCTCTCTCTCCCACACACCGTCTCCCTCTCTCTCCCACACACACTCTCCCTCTCTCTCCCACACACACACACTCCCTCTCTCTCCCACACACACACTCCTTATCTCTCCTATGCACACACTCTCCTTCTCTCTCCCACACATAATCACAATGTCTCCAACACAACCTCTCCCTCTCTCTCCTCCATACACTCCCTCTCTCTCCCACACATACACTCTCCCTCCTTCTACCACACACAGTCTCTCACTCTCTCTCCCACACACACTCTCCCTCTCTATCCCACACACACAAGCTCTCTCGCTCTCCCACACACACTCTCCCTCTATCTCCCCCGAACACTCTCCCCCTCTCTCCCATACACTCCCTCTCTCTCCCACAAACACACACTCTCACTCTCTCTCCTACACACAGACTCCCTCTCTCTCCCACACACACAATCTCCCACCCACACACACTCCCTCTCTTCACACACACACTCTCCCTCTTTCTCCAACACACACTAAACCTCTCTCTCACACATACACTCTTCCTCTCTCTCCCACACACACTCTCCCTCTCTCTCCCGCACACACACTATCCCTCTCTCTCCCCCATACATCCCCCTCTATCCCACACACACACTCTCACTCTCTCTCCCACACACAGACTCCCTCTCTCTCCCACACACACAATCTCCCACCCACACACTCACCCGCTCTTCACACACACACTCTCTCTCTCCCTCCCACACACACTCTCCCTCTCTCTCCCACACACACTCTCCCTCTCTCTCCCACACACTCTCTTCCTCTCTCTCCCACACACACTCCCCCTCTCTTGCCCGCACACACACTCTCCCTCTCTCTCCGCCATACACTCTCTCTCTCTCCCACACACACTCTCTCCCTCTCTGTCCCACACATAGACTCTCCCTCTCTGTCCCACACATACACTCTCCCTCTCGGTCCCACACATACAATCTCCCTCACTCTCTCATACACGCACTCTCCCTCTCTCTCCCACACACCCTCTCCCTCTCTCTCCCACACACCCTCTACCTCTCTCACCCACACACACAATCTCCCTCTCCACACACACACTCTCCCTCTCCACACACACACTCTCCCTCTCTCTCCCACACACACACTCTCCCTGTCTCCCACACACATAAACATTCCCTCGCTCTCCCACACAAACTCTCAATCTCTCTCCCAAATACACACTCTCCCTCTCTCTCCTTCAAGCAATCTCTCCCTCTCTCTCCCACACATACTCTCTCCCTCTCCCTCCCATAAATTCTCTCTCATACTCTCTCCCAAACACTCTCTCCCTCTCTCTCCCACACATACATTCTCCCTGTCTCTCCCACAGATACACTCTCACTCTCTCTCCCACACATCCTCTCCCTCTCTCTCCCACACACATACTCTCCCTCTTGCTCCCACACAGACACTCTCCCTCTCTCTCCAAAACACACACTCACCCTGTCTTTCCCACACACACTCTCTCCTCTCTGTCACACACACACACTCTCCCTCGCTCTCGCACACACACACTATTCTCTGTCCCACCCTCACACTCTCTCTCTGTCCCCCATACACTACCTCTCTCTGCCACGCACACACTCTCCCTCTCTCTCTCTCACACGTACACTCTACCTCTCTCCCCCAAACAGACACACTCCCTCTCTCTCCAACACACACTCTCCATCCCTCTCCTAAACACACACTCTTCCACACACACTCTCCCTCTCTCTCACACACACACACAGTCTCCCTCTCTCTACTACACACACTCTCACTCTCTCACCCACACACATTCTCACTCTCTCTCCCACACACTCTCTCTCTCTCTCTCCCACACACACACTATCCTGCTCTCCCACACACAACTCTCCCTTTCTCTCCCACAAACTCTCTCTCTCTCACTCCCACACACACACTATCACTCACTCCCACACACAACTCTCCCTCTCTCTCCCACACATACGCTCTCCCTTCTCTGCCACACACACACTCTCCCTCTCTCTCCCACACACAATCTCCTTTTCTCACCCACACACACTCTCCTTCACTCTCCCAGACACTCACTCTCCCTCTCTCTCCTACACCCACACATTCCATCACTCTCCCACACACACACTCTCCCTCTCTCCCACATACACTCTCCTTCTCTCTCCCACACTCACTCTCAATCTCTCTCCCCCATACACTCCCTCTGTCTCCCACAAACACACTCTCCCACACAAAGATTCTCCGTCTCCCTCACACAGACACACTCTCCCTCTCTCTCCCACACACCCTCTCCCTCTCTCTCCCACACACACAATCTCCTTCTCTCTCCCACACACAATCTCCTTATCTCTCCCAAACACACTCTCCTTCTCTCTCCTACGCATGCACTCTCCCTCTCTCTCCCACGCACAATCACTCTCTCTCCCATACACACTCTCCCTCTCTCTCCTCCATACACTCCCTCTCTCTCCCACACATACACTCTCACTCTCTCTCCCACACACAGACTCCCTCTCTCTCCCATCCACACACTCTACCTCTCTCTCCCACACAGACACTCTCTTTCTCTCTCCAACACACACACTCTCCCTCTCTCTCCCACACACACACACTCTCTCTCCCCCATACTCTCCTCTCTCTGCCACACACACACTCTCCCTCTCCCTCCCACTCATACACTCTACCTCTCTCTCCCACACAGACACTCTCTCTCTCCCACATACACACTGTCCCTCTCTCTCCCACCCATACGCTCTCCCTCTCTCTCCCACAAACACAATCTACCTCTCTCTCCAACACACACACTCTGCCTCACTCTCCCACACACACACTCCCCCTCTCTCTCCCACACATACACTCTCCCTCGCTCTCCCACACAAACTCTCAATCTCTGTCCCAAATACACACTCTCCCTCTCTCTCCCACACATAATCTCACTCTCTCACCCACACACACGCACTACATCTCTCTCCCACACACACACTCTCCTTCTCTCTACCACACACACACTCTTCCACACAGACACACTCACTAAATCTCCCTCTCTCTCCCACACACACTCTCCCTCTCTCTCCGACGCACACTCTCGCTCTCTCTCCCACAAACACACTATCCCTCTCTCCCCCACTTATAGACTCTCCCACACATACAGTAACCCTTTCTCTCCCACACACACTCTCCCATTCTCTCCCACAAACACTCTCTCCTTCTCTCTCCCACCCACAATCACTCTCTCTCCCCCATACACTCCCTCTCTCTGCCACACACACACTCTCCCTCTCTCTCCCACACATACACTCTACCTCTCTCTCCCACACTGAAACTCTCTCTCGCTCTCCAACACACACACTCTTCCTCTCTCTCCCACAGACACACTCAAATTCTCTCCCACAAACACTCTCTCCTTCTCTCTCCCACCCACACTCACGCTCTCTCCCCCATACAATCCTTCTCTCTGCAACACACAGACTCTCCCTCTCTCCCACACATACACTCTCTCTCTCTCTCCAACACACACACTCTCCCTCTCTCTCCCACACACACATACTCTCTCTCTCCCCCATACATTCCCTCTCTCTGCCACACACACAGTCTCCCCTCCTTCTCCCACAAATACACTCTCTTTCTCTCTCTCTCCCACATACACACTTTCTCTCTCTCTCCCACCATATGCTCTCCCTCTCTCTCCCACACAATCTACCTCTCTCTCCCACACACACTCTCCCTCGCTCTCCCACACAAACTCACAATCTCTCTCCCAAACACACACTCTCCCTCTCTCTCCCTCACACAAACTCTCCCTCTCTCTCCCACACACACACTCTCCCTCGCTCTCCGCCCATACACTTTCACTCTCTTCCACATACACTCACTCCCTCTCTCTCCCACACATACGCTCTCCCTCTCTCTCCCACACATACGCTCTCCCTCTCTCTCCCACACACACACACTCTCACTCGCTCCCACACACAGTCTCCCTCTCTCACCCACACACACTCTCACTCTCTCTCCCACAGACACACACTACGTCTCTCTCCTACACACACACTCTCCTTCTCTCTCCCACACAAACACTCTCCCACACAGACACACTCCTTAACTCTCCCACACATACAGTCACCCTCTCTCTCCCACACACACTCTCCCATTCTCTCCCGCCAACACTCTCTCCGTCTCTCTCCCACCCACACTCACTCTCTCTCCCCCATAAGCTCCCTCTCTCTGCCACACACACACTCTCCCTCCCTCCCACACATACATTCTACCTCTCTCGCCCACACAGACACCCTCTCTCTCTCCCACATACACACTCTCCCTCTCTCTCCCACCCATATGCTCTCCCTCTCTCTCCCACAGACACAATCTACCTCTCTCTCCAACACACACACTCTCCCTCTCTCTCCCACACACACACTCCCCCTCTCTCTCCCACACACACACTCCCCCTCTCTCTCCCACACATAAACATTCCCTCGCTCTCCCACACAAACTCTCAATCTCTCTCCCAAATACACACTCTCCCTCTCTCTCCTTCAAACAATCTCTCCCTCTCTCTCCCAAACATACTCTCTCCCTCTCCCTCCAATAAATTCTCTCTCATACTCTCTCCCAAACACTCTCTCCCACACATACATTCTCCCCGTCTCTCCCACAGATACATTCTCCCTGTCTCTCCCACAGATACACTCTCACTCTCTCTCCCAAACACCCTCTCCCTCTCTCTCCCACACACACACTCTCCCTCTTGCTCCCACACAGACACTCTCCCTCTCTCTCCAACACACACACTCACCCTGTCTTTCCCACACACACTCTCCCCTCTCTGTCACACACACACTCTCCCTCACTCTTGCACACACACACTATTCTTCATTCTCCCACCCTCACACTCTCTCTCTGTCCCCCATACACTACCTCTCTCTGCCACACACACACTCTCCCTCTCTCTCTCACACGTACACTCTACCTCTCTCACCCAAACGACACTGTCCCTCTCTCTCCAACACACACTCTCCATCCCTCTCCTACACACACACTCTTCCACACACACACTCTCCCTCTCTCTCACACACACACAGTGTCTTTCTCTCTACTACACACACTCTCACTCTCTCTCCCACACACACTCTCACTCTCTCTCCCACACACTCTCTCTCTCTCTCTCTCCCACACACACACTATCCCTCACTCCCACACACAACTCTCCCTCTCTCTCCCACACATACGCTCTCCCTTCTCTGCCACACACACACTCTCCCTCTCTCTCCCACACACTATCTCCTTTTCTCACCCACACACACTCTCCTTCTCTCTCCCAGACACTCACTCTCCCTCTCTCTCCTACATCCACACATTCCATCACTCTCCACGCACACACTCTCCCTCTCTCCCTCACACACACTCTCCTTCTCTCTCCCACAGACACTCTCCTTCTCTCTCCCACACTCACTCTCAATCTCTCTCCCCCATACACTCCCTCTGTCTCCCACAAACACACTCTCCCACACAAGACTCTCCGTCTCCCTCACACAGACACACTCTCCCTCTCTCTCCCACACACCCTCTCCCTCTCTCTCCCACACACACACCCTCCTCTCTCCCACACACAATCTCCTTATCTCTCCCAAACACACTTTCCTTCTCTCTCCTACGCACGCACTCTCCTCCTCTCTCCCATGCACAATCACTCTCTCTCCCACACACACTCTCCCTCTCTCTCCTCCATACACTCCCTCTCTCTCCCACACATACACTCTCCCTCTTTCTACCACACACAGTCTCTCACTCTCTCTCCCAAGCACACTCTCCCTCTCTCTCCCACACACACACGCTCCCTCGCTCTCCCACACACACTCTCCCTCTATCTCCCCCAAACACTCTCCCCCTCTCTCTCCCATACACTCCCTCTCTCTCCCACACACACACTCTCACTCTCTCTCCCACACATAGACTCCCTCTCTCTCCCACCCACACACTCTACCTCTCTCTCCCACACAGACACTCTCTCTCTCTCCAACACACACACTCTCCCTCTCTCTCCCACACACACACTCTCTCTCCCCCATACACTCCCTCTCTCTGCCACACACACACTCTCCCTCTCCCTCCCACTCATACACTCTACCTCTCTCTCCCACACAGACACTCTCTCTCTCTCTCCCACATACACACTCTCCCTCTCTCTCCCACACACACACTCTGCCTCACTCTCCCACACACACACTCCCCCTCTCTCTTCCACACATACACTCTCCCTCGCTCTCCCACACAACCTCTCAATCTCTCTCCCAAATACACACTCCCTCTCTCTCCCACACAAAATCTCACTCTCTCACCCACACACACGCACTACATCTCTCTCCCACACACACACTCTCCCTCTCTCTACCACACACACACACACTCTCCCACACAGACACACTCACTAACTCTCCCACTCTCTCCCACACACACTCTACCTCTCTCTCCCACACACACTCTCGCTCTCTCTCCCACAAACACACTCTCCCTCTCTCCCCCACTTATACACTCTCCCACACATACAGTAACCCTCTCTCACATACACACACTCTCCCATTCTTCCCACAAACACTCTCTCCTTCTCTCTCCCACCCACAATCACTCTCTCTCCCCCATACACTCCCTCTCTCTGCCACACACACACTCTCCCTCTCTCTACCACACATACACTCTACCTCTCTCTCCCACACAGAAACTCTCTCTCTCTCCAACACACACACTCTCCCTCTCTCTCCCACACACACACTCAGATTCTCTCCCACAAACACTCTCTCCTCTCTCCCAGCCACACTCACTCTCTCTCCCCCATACAATCCCTCTCTCTGCAACACATACACTCTGCCTCTCTCCCACACATACACTCTCTCTCTCTCCAACACACACACTCTCACTCTCTCTCTCCCACACACACATACTCTCTCTCTCCGCCATAGATTCCCTCTCTCTGCCACACACACACTCTCCCCTCTCTCTCCCACACATACACTCTAACTCTCTCTCCCACACAGACACTCTCTTTCTCTCTCTCTCCCACATACACACTTTCTCTCTCTCCCACCATACGCTCTCCCTCTCTCTCCCACACACAATCTACTTCTCACTCCCACACACACACTCTCCCTCGCTCTCCCACACAAACTCTCAATCTCTCTCCCAAACACACACTCTCCCTCTCTCTCCCACACAAACACTCTCCCACACAGACACTCTACCTCTCTCTCCCACACAGACACTCTCTCTCTCTCTCCAAAACACACACTCTCCCTCTCTCTCCCACACACACACACACTCTCTCTCTCTCTCCCCCATACACTCCCTCTCTCTGCCACACACACACTCTCCCTCTCTCTCCCACCCATACAGTCTAACTCTCTCTCCCACACAGACACTCTCTTTCTCTCTCTCTCCCACATACACACTTTCCCTCTCTCTCCCACCATACGCTCTCCCTCTCTCTCCCACACACACAATCTACCTCTCACTCCCACACACACATCTCACTCGCTCTCCCACACAAACCTCTCAATCTCTCTCCCAAACACACACTCTCCCTTTCTCTCCCACACACAAACTCTCCCTCTCTCTCCCACACACACTCTCTCTCCCTCTCTCTCCCACACATACGCTCTCTCTCTCTCTCCCACACACACACTCTCCCTCACTCTCCCACAATCTCTCACTCTCTCCCCACACACAGTCTCCCTCTCTCTCCCACACACACTCTCACTCTCTCTCCCACAGACACACACTACGTCTCTCTCCTACACACACACTCTCCTTCTCTCTCCCACACAAACACTGTTCCACACAGACACACTCCCTAACTCTCCCACACATACAGTCACCCTCTCTCTCCCACACACACACTCCCATTCTCTCCCGCAAACACTCTCTCCTTCTCTCTCCCACCCACACTCACTCTCTCTCCCCCATAAGCTCCCGCTCTCTGCCACAAACACACTCTCCCCTCCCTCCCACACACACTACCTCTCTCTCCCACACAGACACTCTCTCTCTCTCTCCAAAACACACACTCTCCCTCTCTCTCCCACACACACACACACACTCTCTCTCTCCCCCATACACTCCTCTCTCTGCCACACACACACTCTCCCTCTCTCTCCCATTCATACGCTCTACCTCTCTCTCCCACACAGACACTCTCTCTCTCTCTACCACATACACACTCTCCCCTCTCTCTCCCACCCATATGCTCTACCTCTCTCTCCCACACACATACTCTCCCTCTCTCTCCCACACACAGACTCCCCCCTCTCTCTCCCACACACACACTCTCCCTCTCTCTCCCACCCACACACTCCCCCTCTCTCTCCATACATAAACATTCCCTCGCTCTCCCACTCAAACTCTCAATCCCTCTCCCAAGTACACACTCACCCTCTCTCTCCTTCACACAATCTCTCCCTCTCTCTCCCACACACACACTCTCCCTCTCTCTCCCTCACATACTCTCTCCCTCTCCCTCCCATAAATTCTCTCTCATACTCTCTCCCAAACACTCTCTCCCTCTCTCTCCCACACATCCTCTCCGTCTCTCTCCCACACACCCTCTCCCTCTCTCTCCCACACACACACTCTCCCCTCCCTCTCGCTCCCACACAGACACTCTCCCTCTCTCTCCAACACACACACTCACCCTGTCTTTCCCACACACACTCTCCACTCTCCTGTCACACACACACTCTCCCTCGCTCTCGCACACACACACTATCCTTCTCTCTTCCACCCTCACACTCTCTCTCTGTCCCCCATACACTACCCTCTCTCTGCCACGCACACACTCTCCCTCTCTCTCTCACACGTACACTCTACCTCTCTCCCCCAAACAGACACTGTCCCTCTCTCTCCAACACACACTCTCCATCCCTCTCCTACACACACACTCTTCCACACACACACTCTCCCTCTCTCTCATACACACACACAGTCTCCCTCTCTCTACCACACACACTCTCACTCTCTCTCCCACACACACTCTCACTCTATCTCCCATTCTCTCTCTCTCTCTCTCTCTCCCACACACACACTATCCCACTCTCCCACACACAACTCTCCCTTTCTCTCCCACAAACTCTCTCTCTCTCTCCCACACACACACTATCACTCACTCCCACACACAACTCTCCCTCTCTCTCCCACACATACACTCTCCCTTCTCTGCCACACACACTCTCCTTTTCTCACCCACACACACTCTCCTTCTCTCTCCCAGACACTCACTCTCCCTCTCTCTCCTACACCCACACATTCCATCTCTCTCCCACACACACACTCTCCCTCTCTCCCTCACACACACTCTCCTTCTCTCTCCCACAGACACTCTCCTTCTCTCTCCCACACTCACTCTCAATCTCTCTCCACCATACACTCCCTTTGTCTCCCACAAACACACTCTCCCACACAAAGACTCTCCGTCTCCCTCACACAGACACACTCTCCCTCTCTCTCCTACACACCCTCTCCCTCTCTCTCCCACACACACACTCTCCTTCTCTCTCCCACACACAATCTCCTTATCTCTCCCAAACACACTATCCTTCTCTCTCCTACGCATGCACTCTCATTCTCTCTCCCACGCACAATCACTCTCTCTCCCACACACACTCTCCCTCTCTCTCCTCCATACACTACCTCTCTCTCCCACACATACACTCTCCCTCTCCCTCCCATAAATGCTCTCTTACACTCTCTCCCAAACACTCTCTCCCTCTCCCTCCCACACATACATTCTCCCTGTCTTTCCCGCAGATACATTCTCCCTGTCTCTCCCACAGATACACTCTCCCTCTCTCTCCCACACAAACACTACCTCTCTCTCCAACACACACACTCACCCTCTCTTTCCCACACACACTCTCCCCTCTCTGTCACACACACACTCTCCCTCACTCTCCCACACACACACTATCCTTCTCTCTCCCACCTACACACTCTCTCTCTCCCCCATGCACTACCTCTCTCTGCCACACACACGCTCTCCCTCTCTCTCTCACACACATACGCTCTACCTCTCTCTCCCGAGCAGACACTCTCCCTCTCTCCCCAACACACACTCTCCATCCCTCTCCTACACACACACTCTTCCACACACACACTCTCCCTCTCTCTCCCACACACACTCTCCCTCTCTCTCCCACTCTCTCTCACTCTCTCTCTCTCTCCCACACACACACACTATCCCTCTCTCCCACACACAACTCTCCCTCTCTCTCCCACACACTCTCTCTCTCTCCCACACACACACTATCCCTCACTCCCACACACAACTCTCCCTCTCTGTCCCTCACATACACTCTCCCTTCTCTGACACACACACACTCTCCCTCTCTCTCCCACACACATTCTCTTTTTCTCACCCACACACACTCTCCTTCTCTCTCCCAGACACACACTCTCCCTCGCTCTCCTACACCCACACACGCCATCTCTCTCCCACACACACACTCTCCCTCTCTCCCTCACACACACTCTCCTTCTCTCTCCCACACACACTCTCCTTCTCTCTCCCACACTCACTCTCAATCTCTCTCCCCCATACAATCCATCTCTCTCCCACAAACACACTTTCCCACACAAAGACTCTCCGAATCCCTCACACACAAACACTCTCCCTCTCTCTCCCACATACCGTCTCCCTCTCTCTCCCACACACACACTCTCCCTCTCTCTCCCACACACACTCTCTCCCTCTCTCTCCCACACACAATCTCCTTATCTCTCCCACACACACTCTCCTTATCTTTCCTTCGCACACACTCTCCTTCTCTCTCCCACTCTCTCCAACACACACTCTCCCTCTCTCTATTCCATACACTCCCTCTCTCTCCCACACATGCACTCTCCCTCCTTCTACCACACACAGTCTCTCACTCTCTCTCCCACACACACTCTCCCTCTCTCTTCCACACACACTCTCCTTCTATCTCCCCCAGACACTCTTCCCCTCTCTCTCCCATACACTCCCTGTCTCTCCCACACACACACACACTCTCACTCTGTCTCCTACACACAGACTCCCTCTCTCTCCCACACACACAATCTCCCACCCACACACACTCCCTCACTTCACACACACACTCTCCCTCTCTCCAAAACACACTCACCCTCTCTCTCCCACACACACTCTTCCTCTCTCTCCCCCATACACTCCCCCTCTATCCCACACACACACTCTCAATCTCTCTCCCACACACAGACTCCCTCTCTCTCCCTCACACACACTCTCCCACCCACACACTCACCCGCTCTTCACACACACACTCTCCTTCCTCTCCCACACACACTCTCCCTCTCTCTCCCACACAAACTCTCCCTCTCTCTCACACACACTCTCTTCCACTCTCTCCCACACACACTCTCCCTCTCTCGCCCACACACACACTCTCCCTCTCTCTCCCCCATACACTCCCTCTCTCTCCCACACACACTCTCTCCCTCTCTGCCCGACACATACACTCTCCCTCTCTCTCCCACACACCCTCTCCCTCTCTCTCCCACACACCCTCTCCCTCCCTCTCCCACACACACACTTTCCCTCTCCACACACACACTCTCCCTCTCCACACACACACTCTCCCTCTCCACACACACACTCTCCCTCTCTCTCCCACACACACACTCTCCCTCTCACCCACACACACACACTCACTCTCTCTCTCGCACACACTCTCCCTCTCTCTCCCGCACACACACTCTCCCTCTCTCATCCACGCACACACTCTCCCTCTCTCTCCCACACACACATTCTCCCTCTCTGTCCCACACACAATCTATCGCCATCTATCTCTCACACACACACTCATATTCTATGTCTCTCACACCTAATCACTCCTCGTCTGTCACAGACACAATTACTCACTCTTTCTCTCTCTCACACACACACTCTCTCCCTTACACACATACACAAACACTTAGTCATTCTCTCTCTCTCTCTGATACATACAATCTCTCAATCTCGCTCTCTCTCTATCACACACGCGCGCACAATAACTTACTCTTTCCCCATCTCACTGATACACAGGCACACAATCACTCTGTCCCTGACACACACACACATTCCTTCCGACACATACACCCACATACACGCACACACATGAACTCAATCACTCACTCCCTCCCTCTTACACACACATTCTCCATCTACTACACACACAGTCATTCACTCTTTCCCCATCTCTCTCTCACACTCACACAATCACTCACTCTCACACACACAAACACACACACACTTGCAAACACAATCACTCACTTCCCCTCTCTCTCTCACACAGACTCACATTCTACCTTTCTCACACACATACTCTCCCTCTGTCCCTCACACACACACTCATAATCTTCCTCTTGCACACAATCACTCACTCTCTCCATCTTTCTCTCACACACACCACAATCGCTCACTCTCTCCGTCTCTCTCACACACAAGCACATTCTTGCACACATACACAATCACTCACTCTCTCTCTCAGCAACACACATTCAAAATCATTCACTTCATCCCTCTCACACACATACACACGTTCCCTCTCCCACACACACACACCCTCTCTCTGACTCTCAGACTGATTCTCTCCCTTTCACTCACATACTCACTCTGTCTTTCCAACACATTCACTTTCTCCCTCCCTTGCGCGTGCACGCACTCTCTCTCATACAAACACACAAACTCATTCTCCCTTTCTCTCACACACACATACACTCTTTCATCACCTCTCTCTCACATACACACACTCACTAACTGTCTCCCTCTCCCTCAAACACAATGACTCTCTCCCGCTCTCTCACCCACACACTCACTCTCTCCCTCTCTCTCAAACACAAACTCACTCTATCCCTCTCTCTCACACACACTCACTCCCTCCTTCTCTCACTCACACACACACTCACTCCCTCTGTCACACACACTCACACTACCACACTCACTCACTCTTTCTCTCTCCCACACGTGCAAACTCTGTCTCACTCACAAACTCTCCCTCCCTCCCTCTCTCCTGCTTTCTCTCAGGAACACGCACTCACTCTCTCACTCACACTCGCTCACACTATCACACACGCTCACTCTCTCACACACTCCCTCATTCTTTCCATCTCTCACACATAAAATCTCTCTCTCTCATTCACATACTCTCCCTCAGTTCCTATCTCACACACAAACTCTCATTCACTCTGTCCCGTTTTTTCTCACAAACACACAATCAGTCTCTCACTGACTCTCACACATATACACACTCAGTCCTTCTCATACACACACTCAGTCCCTCTCTCACACAAAAATCTCTCTCCCACTCTCATACACTCAATCACCCACTCTCACCTCTCACACACACACACCCTCTTCTCACACACATTCACTCTCTTCCAGACACACCCACCACCTCTTTCTCACATGCACACACACCGTCTCCCACTCTCACACACTCATTTACTCCCTCCCTCACTATCACACCTACAATTACTCATTCACTTCTTCTCACACACGCATGCACTAACTCCCTCCCTCTCTCTCTCAAATGTACTCACTTTCTCAGTCTATCTCACACAAACTCACTCATGTTATCACACAATCATGCTCATTCGCTCGCTCCCTCAAACACACATTCTCCCTCCCTCTCCCACAAAGACTCTCCCTCTCTCTCCCACACATACATTCTCCCTGTCTCTCCCACAGATACACTCTTCCTCTCTCTCCAACACACATTCACCCTCTCTCTCAAATAAACACACTCTCCCTCTCCCTCCCACATATACACTCTCCCTCTCTCTCCCAAACATACACTCTCCCTCTCTCTCCCAGACAGACACTCTCTCTCTCGCTCTCTCCAACACACACACTCTCCATCTCACTCCCACACACACACACTCTTCCACACACACTCTCCCTCTCTCACACATGCACACTCTCCCTCTCTCTCCAACACACACTCTCCCGCTCTCTCCCAAACACACTCTCTCTCTTTCCCACACAAACACTATCCCACTCTCCCACACACAAATCTCCCTCTCTCCCACACACACAGTCTCCTTCTCTCTCCCACACACAATCACCGTCTCTCCCACACACCATCTACCTCTCGCTATCCCATACAATCACTCTCTCTCCCCCATACACTCTCCCTCTCTCTCCCACACATACACTCTCCCTCTCTCACACACACACTCTCCCTCTCTCTCCCACACAAACTTTCCCTCTCTCCCACACAGTCTCCCTCTCTCTCCCACACACACACTCACCCTGCCCCTCCAACACACACTCTCGCTCTCTCGCCCACACATAATTTCTCCATCTCTCTCTCCCACACACACAGTCTCGTTCTCTCTCCCACACACAATCACCCTCTCTCCCACACACCATCTACCTCTCGCTACCCCATACACTCCCTCTCTCTCCCCCATACACACTCTCCCTCTCTCTCCCACACATACACTCTCCCTCTCTCTCCCACACAAACTTTCCCTCTCTCTCCCACAAAAACAGTCTCCCTCTCTCTCCCACACACACACTCACCCTGCCCCTCCAACACACACTCGCGCTCTCTCACCCACACATAATTTCTCCATCTCTCTCCCACATACACTCTCCTTCTCTCTCCCACACAAAAACTCTCCCTCTATCCCACGCACCCACTCTCCCTCTCTCTCCCACACATAAACTCTCCCTCTCTCTCCGAAACAGGCACTCTCCCTCTCTCTCCCCCATACACTGTCCCTCTCTCCCACACACACACTCTCCTACGCTCTCCCACACATACACTCCCCCTCTCTCTCCCACACACACACCTTCCATCTCACTCCAACACACACACTCTCCCTCCCTCACCAACACGCGTTGTCCCTCTCTCTCCCAAACATACACTAATCTCTCTCCCACACACACTCTCCCTCTCTGTCCCACACACACTCTCCCTCTCTCTCCCACACACACTCTCCCTCTCTCTCCACACACACTATCCCACTCTCTCCCAATTCCACAAACTCCATCATTCTCCCGCACACAGAGTCACCCTCTCTCTCCCCCACACACACTCTCCTAGTCTCTCCCCCATACACTCCCTCTCTCTGCCAAACACACACTCTCCCTCTCTCTCCCACACACAATCTCCATCTCTCTCCCACACAGACACTCTCCCTCTCTCTCCCACACACACTTTCCATCTCTCTCCCACACACACACTATCTCTCTCTCTCTCCCACACACAATCTCTCCTTCTCCCTCCCACACACCCTATCACTCTCTCTCCCACACACACTTTCCATCTCTCTCCCACACACACACTATCTCTCTCTCTCTCCCACACACAATCTCTCCTTCTCTCTCCCACACACCCTATCACTCTCTCTCCCACACACACTTTCCATCTCTCTCCCACACACACACTATCTCTCTCTCTCTCCCACACACAATCTCTCCTTCTCTCTCCCACACACCCTATCACTCTCTCTCCCACACACACTCTCTCTCTCTCTCCCACACAAACTCTCCCTCTCTCTCCACACATACACTCTCCCTCTCTCTCCCACACACAATTTCCATCTCTCTCCCAAACACACACTCTCTCTCTCCCACACACAATCTCTCTCTCTCTCCCACACACAATCTCTCTCTCTCTTTCCCACACACAGTCTCTCTCTCTCTCTCTCCCACACACAATCTCACTCTCTCACCCACACACACACACTACATCTCTCTCCCACACACACACTATCCTTCTCTCTCCCACACACACACACTCCCACACAGGCACACTCACTAACTCTCCCAATCTCTCCCACACACACTCTCCCTCTCTCTCCCATGCAGACTCTCGCTCTCTCTCCCACAAACACACTCTCCCTCTCTCCCCCACTTATACATTCTCCCACACATACAGTAACCTTCTCTCTCCCACACACACTCTCCCATTCTCTCTCACAAACACTCTCTCCTTCTCTCTCCCACCCACAATCACTCTCTCTCCCCCATACACTCCCTCTCTCTGCCACACACACACTCTCCCTCTCTCTCCCACACATACACTCTACCTCTCTCTCCCACACAGAAACTCTCTCTCTCTCTCCAACACACACACTCTCCCTCTCTCTCCCACGCACACTCTCGCTCTCTCTCCCACAAACACACTCTCGCTCTCTCTCCCACAAACACACTCTCCCTCTCTCCCCCACTTATACACTCTCCCACACATACAGTAACCTTCTCTCTCCCACACACACTCTCCCATTCTCTCCCACAAACACTCTCTCCTTCTCTCTCCCAACCACACTCACTCTCTCTCCCCCATACACTCCCTCTCTCTGCCACACACTCACTCTCCCTCTCTCTACCACACATACACTCTACCACTCTCTCCCACACAGACACTCTCTCTCTCTCTCTCTCCAACACACACACTCTCCCTCTCTCTCCCACACATACTCTCCCATTCTCTCCCACAAACACTCTCTCCTTCTCTCTCCCACCCACACTCACTCTCTCTCCCCCATACAATCCGTCTCTCTGCAACACACACTCTCCCTCTCTCCCACACATACACTCTCTCTCTCTCTCCAACACACACACTCTCCCTCTCTCTCCAACACACACACATTCTCTCTCACCCCCATTCATTCCCTCTCTGCCACACACACACTCTCCCCTCTCTCTCCCACACATACACTCTAACTCTCTCTCCCACACAGACACACTCTTCCTCTCTCTCTCTCCCACATACACACTCTCCCTCTCTCTCCCACCCGTACGCTCTCCCTCTCTCCCACACACACAATCTACCTCTCTCTCACACATACACACTCTCCCTCTCTCTCCCATATGCACACTCACCCTCTATCTCCCACACACACACTCTCCCTCTCTCTCCCCATACACTCACATTCTCTTCCACACACACACTCTCCCTCTCTCCCACACCTACACCGTCCCTCTCCCTCCCATAAATGCTCTCTCACACTCTCTCCCACAAACACTCTCACTCTCTCTCCTACACACAGTCTCATCTTTCTCCCACACATACACTCTCCCTCTCTCTCCCACACAGACACACTCCATCTCTCTCCCGCACATACTCTCTCCCTCTCTCTCCCACACATGCACTCTATCTCTCTCAACCACACACACTCTCCCTACCTCGCCAACACACACACACACCTTCTCTTTCCCACACCTACAATCTCCCCTCTCTCTCCCACACACACTCTCCCTCTCTCTCCCACACAAAGTCTCCCTCTCTCTCCCACACATACACTCTCTCTCTCTCTCCCACATACACTTTCCATCTCTCTCCCACACACACACTCTCTCTCTCTCCCACACACACTCTCCCTCTCTCTCCAACACACAATCTCACTCTCACCCACACACACACACTACATCTCTCTCCCACACATACACTCTCCTCTCTCCCATACACACACTCTCCCACACAGACACACTTACGAACTCTCCCACACACACACTCTCCCTCTCTCTCCCACACCCACTCTCCCTCTCTCTCCCAAGCACACTCTCGCTCTCTCTCCCACAAACACACTCTCCTTCTCTCCCCCACTTATACACTCTGCCACACATACAGTCACCCTCTCTCTCCCACACACAGTCTGCCATTCTCTCCCACAAACACTCTCTCCTTCTCTCTCAAACACTCACTCACTCACTCTCCTCCATACACTCCCTCTCTCTGCCACACACACACTCTCTCTCTCTCCCCCATACACTCCCTCTCTCTGCGACACACACACTCTACCTCTCTCCCACACAGACAATCTCTCTCTCTCTCTCTCCCACATACACACTCTCCCACTCTCTCCCACCCATACGCTCTCCCTCTCTCTTCCACACACACAATCTACCTCTCTCTCCCAGACATACACTCTCCCTCGCTCTCCCACACAAACTCTCAATCTGTCTCCCAAACACACACTCTCCCTCTGGCTCCCTCACACAAACTCTCCCTCTCTCTCCCACACACGCACTCTCTCTCTCTCTCCCACACACAATCTCTCTCTCTCCCACACACACACACTCTCTCTCTCCCCACACACAGTCTCCCTCTCTCTCCCACACACAATCTCCCTCTCACCCACACAAACACACTACATCTCTCTCCCATACACACACTCTCCCACACAGACACACTTACGAACTCTCCCACACACACACTCTCCCTCTCTCTCCCACACCCACTCTCCCTCTCTCTCCCAAGCACACTCTCGCTCTCTCTCCCACAAACACACTCTCCCTCTCTCCCCCACTTATACACTCTGCCACACATACAGTCACCCTCTCTCTCCCACACACAGTCTGCCATTCTCTCCCACAAACACTCTCTCCTTCTCTCTCAAACACACACTCACTCACTCTCCCCCATACACTCCCTCTCTCTGCCACACACACACTCTCTCTCTCCCACACATACACTCTCTCTCTCTCTCCCCAACACACACACTCTCCCTCTCTCTCCCACACACGAACACTCTCTCTCTCCCCCATACACTCCCTCTCTCTGCGACACACACACTTACCTCTCTCTCCCACACACACTCTCTCTCTCTCTCCCACACAAACTCTCCCTCTCTCTCCACACATACACTCTCCCTCTCTCTCCCACACACAATTTCCATCTCTCTCCCAAACACACACTCTCTCTCTCCCACACACAATCTCTCTCTCTCTCCCACACACAATCTCTCTCTCTCTTTCCCACACACAGTCTCTCTCTCTCTCTCTCCCACACACAATCTCACTCTCTCACCCACACACACACACTACATCTCTCTCCCACACACACACTATCCTTCTCTCTCCCACACACACACACTCCCACACAGGCACACTCACTAACTCTCCCAATCTCTCCCACACACACTCTCCCTCTCTCTCCCATGCAGACTCTCGCTCTCTCTCCCACAAACACACTCTCCCTCTCTCCCCCACTTATACACTCTCCCACACATACAGTAACCTTCTCTCTCCCACACACACTCTCCCATTCTCTCTCACAAACACTCTCTCCTTCTCTCTCCCACCCACAATCACTCTCTCTCCCCCATACACTCCCTCTCTCTGCCACACACACACTCTCCCTCTCTCTCCCACACATACACTCTACCTCTCTCTCCCACACAGAAACTCTCTCTCTCTCTCCAACACACACACTCTCCCTCTCTCTCCCACGCACACTCTCGCTCTCTCTCCCACAAACACACTCTCGCTCTCTCTCCCACAAACACACTCTCCCTCTCTCCCCCACTTATACACTCTCCCACACATACAGTAACCTTCTCTCTCCCACACACACTCTCCCATTCTCTCCCACAAACACTCTCTCCTTCTCTCTCCCAACCACACTCACTCTCTCTCCCCCATACACTCCCTCTCTCTGCCACACACTCACTCTCCCTCTCTCTACCACACATACACTCTACCACTCTCTCCCACACAGACACTCTCTCTCTCTCTCTCTCCAACACACACACTCTCCCTCTCTCTCCCACACATACTCTCCCATTCTCTCCCACAAACACTCTCTCCTTCTCTCTCCCACCCACACTCACTCTCTCTCCCCCATACAATCCGTCTCTCTGCAACACACACTCTCCCTCTCTCCCACACATACACTCTCTCTCTCTCTCCAACACACACACTCTCCCTCTCTCTCCAACACACACACATTCTCTCTCACCCCCATTCATTCCCTCTCTGCCACACACACACTCTCCCCTCTCTCTCCCACACATACACTCTAACTCTCTCTCCCACACAGACACACTCTTCCTCTCTCTCTCTCCCACATACACACTCTCCCTCTCTCTCCCACCCGTACGCTCTCCCTCTCTCCCACACACACAATCTACCTCTCTCTCACACATACACACTCTCCCTCTCTCTCCCATATGCACACTCACCCTCTATCTCCCACACACACACTCTCCCTCTCTCTCCCCATACACTCACATTCTCTTCCACACACACACTCTCCCTCTCTCCCACACCTACACCGTCCCTCTCCCTCCCATAAATGCTCTCTCACACTCTCTCCCACAAACACTCTCACTCTCTCTCCTACACACAGTCTCATCTTTCTCCCACACATACACTCTCCCTCTCTCTCCCACACAGACACACTCCATCTCTCTCCCGCACATACTCTCTCCCTCTCTCTCCCACACATGCACTCTATCTCTCTCAACCACACACACTCTCCCTACCTCGCCAACACACACACACACCTTCTCTTTCCCACACCTACAATCTCCCCTCTCTCTCCCACACACACTCTCCCTCTCTCTCCCACACAAAGTCTCCCTCTCTCTCCCACACATACACTCTCTCTCTCTCTCCCACACACACTTTCCATCTCTCTCCCACACACACACTCTCTCTCTCTCCCACACACACTCTCCCTCTCTCTCCAACACACAATCTCACTCTCACCCACACACACACACTACATCTCTCTCCCACACATACACTCTCCTCTCTCCCATACACACACTCTCCCACACAGACACACTTACGAACTCTCCCACACACACACTCTCCCTCTCTCTCCCACACCCACTCTCCCTCTCTCTCCCAAGCACACTCTCGCTCTCTCTCCCACAAACACACTCTCCTTCTCTCCCCCACTTATACACTCTGCCACACATACAGTCACCCTCTCTCTCCCACACACAGTCTGCCATTCTCTCCCACAAACACTCTCTCCTTCTCTCTCAAACACTCACTCACTCACTCTCCTCCATACACTCCCTCTCTCTGCCACACACACACTCTCTCTCTCTCCCCCATACACTCCCTCTCTCTGCGACACACACACTCTACCTCTCTCCCACACAGACAATCTCTCTCTCTCTCTCTCCCACATACACACTCTCCCACTCTCTCCCACCCATACGCTCTCCCTCTCTCTTCCACACACACAATCTACCTCTCTCTCCCAGACATACACTCTCCCTCGCTCTCCCACACAAACTCTCAATCTGTCTCCCAAACACACACTCTCCCTCTGGCTCCCTCACACAAACTCTCCCTCTCTCTCCCACACACGCACTCTCTCTCTCTCTCCCACACACAATCTCTCTCTCTCCCACACACACACACTCTCTCTCTCCCACACACAGTCTCCCTCTCTCTCCCACACACAATCTCCCTCTCACCCACACAAACACACTACATCTCTCTCCCATACACACACTCTCCCACACAGACACACTTACGAACTCTCCCACACACACACTCTCCCTCTCTCTCCCACACCCACTCTCCCTCTCTCTCCCAAGCACACTCTCGCTCTCTCTCCCACAAACACACTCTCCCTCTCTCCCCCACTTATACACTCTGCCACACATACAGTCACCCTCTCTCTCCCACACACAGTCTGCCATTCTCTCCCACAAACACTCTCTCCTTCTCTCTCAAACACACACTCACTCACTCTCCCCCATACACTCCCTCTCTCTGCCACACACACACTCTCTCTCTCCCACACATACACTCTCTCTCTCTCTCCCCAACACACACACTCTCCCTCTCTCTCCCACACACGAACACTCTCTCTCTCCCCCATACACTCCCTCTCTCTGCGACACACACACTTACCTCTCTCTCCCACACAGACAATCTCTCTCTCTCTCTCCCACATACATACTCTCCCACTCTCTCCCACCCATATGCTCTCCCTCTCTCTTCCACACACACAATCTACCTCTCTCTCCCAGACATACACTCTCCCTCGCTCTCCCACACAAACTCTCAATCTGTCTCCCAAACACACACTCTCCCTCTGGCTCCCTCACACAAACTCTTCCTCTCTCTCCCACACACGCACTCTCCCTCTCTCTTCCCCATACACTCTCCCTCTCCCTCCCATAAATGCTCTATTACACTCTGTCCCACACACACTCTCCCTCTCTCTCCCTTATATTCATTCTCCCTGTCTCTCCCACAGATACATTCTCCCTGTCTCTCCCACACACACTCTCACTGTCTCTCCCACACACAGTCTCCATCTCTCTCCCATACATACACTCTCCTCTCTCTGCCACACACACACACTCCCTCTCTCTCCCACACACTCTCACCTTTTCTCACCCACACACACTCTCCTTCTCTCTCCCAGACACACACTCTCCCTCTCTCTCCCACACACAATCAACCTCTCTCCCACACACATTCACTCTCTCTCCCCCATACACACCCTCTCTCTCCCAAATACACACTCTCCCCCACTCTCCCACACGTACGCGCTCCCTCTCTCTCCCACACACACAATCTCACTCTCTCTCCCACACACACACTCTCCTTCTCTCTCCCCCATACACTCCCTCTCTCTTCCACACACACACACACTGCCTCTCTCTTCCACACATACACTCTCCCTCTCTTTCCCATAAATGCTCTCTCACACTCTCTCCCACAAACACTCTCACTCTCTCTCCCACACACAGTCTCCCTCTTTCTCCCACACATACACTCTCCCTCACTCTCCCACACATACACTCTCCCTCTCTCTCCCACACATACACTCTCTCTCTCTCAACCACAAACACTCTCCTTCTCTCCCTCACACACTCTCCTTCTCACTCCCACAGCACTCTCCCTCTCTCTCTCCCATACACTCCCTCTCTCTGCCACACACACACTCTCCCTCTCTCGCCAACACACACACTCACCTTCTCTCTCCCACACAAAAACTCTCCCCTCTCTGTCACACACACACTCTCCCTCGCTCTCCCACACACACACTATCCTTCTATCTCCCACCCACACACTCTCTCTCTCTCTCCCCCATACACTACCTCTCTCTGCCACACAAACACTCTACCTCTCTCTCTCACACATACACTCTCCCTCTCTCTCCCAAACAGACACTCTCCCTCTCTCTCCAACACACACACACTCCATCCCTCATCTACACACACACTCTTCCACAAACACACTCTCCTTCTCTCTCTCACACACACAGTCTCCCTTTCTCTCCCACACACACTCTCCCTCTCTCTCACACACACACTCTCCCTCTCTCTCCCACACACTCTCTCTCTCTCTCCCACACACACACTATCCCTCTCTCCCACACACAACTCTCCCCCACTCTCCCACACATACCCTCTCCCTTCTCTGCCAAACACACACTCTCCCTCTCTCTCCCCATACACTCCCTCTCTCTTCCATACACACACTCTCCCTCTCTCTCCCACACATACACTCTCCCTCTCCCTCCCATAAATACTCTCTCACACTCTCTCCCACAAACACTTGCAATCTCTCTCCCACACATACATTCTCCCTGTCTCTCCCAAAGATACATTCTCCCTGTCTCTCCCACAGATACATTCTCCCTGTCTCTTCCACAGATACATTCTCCCTGTCTCTCCCACAGATACATTCTCCCTGTCTCTCCCACAGATACATTCTCCCTGTCTCTCCCACAGATACATTCTCCCTGTCTCTCCCACAGATACATTCTCCCTGTCTCTCCCATAGATACATTCTCCCTGTCTCTCCCACAGATACATTCTCCCTGTCTCTCCCACAGATACACTCTCCCTCTCTCTCCCGCAAACACTCTCACTATCTCTCTCACACACAGTCTCCCTCTCTCTCCCATACATACACTCTCCATCTCTCTCCCACACATACATTCTCCCTCTCTCTCCAACACATATTCACCCTCTCTCTCCCACATACACACTCTCCCTCTCTCTCCCACACACTATCAATCTCTCTCCCACACACACACTCTCCCTCCCTCTCCAACACACATTCTCCCTTTCTCTCCTACACACGCTCTCACACTCTCACCCACACAAACTCTCCCTCTCTCTCCCACACATACACTCACCATCTCTCTCCAAGACATACACTCTCTCTCTCCCACACACAATATCCCCCTCTCTCCCACATCCAAACACTCCATTACTCTCCCGCACATACACACTCACTCTCTCTCCCACACACACACTCTCCTTCTCTCTCCCACACACGCTCTCGCTCTAACTCTCACACATACACTCTCCCACTGTCTCCCACACAGACAATCTCACTCTCTCTCCCACACACACACTCTCCCTCACTATCCCACACACACACTCTCCCTCACTATCCCACACACACACACTCCCTCACTCTTCCACACAAACACTCTCCCTCTCTCTCCCACACACACACACTCTTCCACACAAACACTCTCCCTCTCTCTCACACACACTCACTCTCCCTCTCTCTGCCACACACACTCTTCATCTCTCTCCCACACACACTCTCCCTCTCTCTCCCACACACACTCTCCCTCTCTCTCCCACACACACTCTCCCTCTCTCTCCCACACACACTCTCCCTCTCTCTCCCACACACAATCGCCCTCTCTCTCCCACACACACCCTACCCTCTCTCCCACACTCACACTCTCCCTCTCTCTCCCACGCACAATCACACACTGTCCCTCTCTCTCCCCCATGCACTCCCTCTCTCTCTCACACATACACTCTCCCACTCTCTACAACACACACACTCTTCCTCTCTCTCCCAGACAGACTTTCCCTCTCTCTCCCACACACACACTCTCCCTCTGTCTACAACACACACTCTCCATTTCTCTCCAACACACACTCTCCCTCTCTCTCCCACACACACTCTCCCTCTCTCTCCCACACACACTCTCACTCTCTCACCCACACATACACTCTCCCTCTCTCTCCCACACATACACTCTACCTCTCTGTCCCACACATAGACTCTCTCACTCTCTCACACACACTCTCCCTCTCTCTCCCACCACCCACACACTCCATCACTCTCCCTCACACACACTCTCCCCCTCTCTCCCGCACAAAAACTATCTTTATTTCTCCCACACACAGTCTCCATCTCTCTCCCAGGCACACACTTTCGTCTCTTCTCCCTATACACTCCCTCTCTCTGCCACACAGACACTCTCCCTCTCTATCCCACAAACACTCTCCCACTCTCTCCCACACATACTCTCTCCCTCTCTCTCCAACACACACTCTTCCTCTCTCTCCCAGACAAAACTTTCCCTCTCTCTCCCACACACACACTCTCCCTCTGTCTACCACATACCCTCTACCTCTCTCTCCCACACACATTATCCCTCCCTCTCCCACACAGACTCTCCCTCGCTCTCCCACACATACATATTCCCTCTCCCTCCCACACAAACTCTCCCTCTCTCTCCCACACACACAATCTCCCTCTCTCTCCCACACAAACTCTCCCTCTCTCTCCCACACATACACTCTCCCTCTCTCTCCCAGACACACTTTCCATCTCTCTCCCACACACACACACACTCTCTCTCTCCCACACACAATCTCTCTCTATCTCTCCCACACACAGTCTCCCTCTCTCTCCCACAAACACTCTCACTCTCTCACCCACATACACAAACTCGCTCTCTCACACATACACACGCTCTCTCTCTCACACACACACCCTCTCCCTCTCTCTCCCACACCCACACACTCCATCTCTCTCCCTCACACACACTCTCCCTCTCTCTCCCTCACACAAATGCTCCTTCTCTCTCCCACACACACCACTTTTGTCTCTCTCCCCATACAATCCCTCTCTCTGCCACACACACACTCTGCCTATCTCTCCCCACACACACTCTCCCTCACTCTCCCTCATACACTCTCCCACACACACTCTCCCTCACTCACCCACAAACTCTCTCCCTCTCTCTCCCACACGTACACACTACATCTCTCTCCATCACACACACTCTCCCTCTTTCTACAACTTATATACTATCCCTGTCTCTCCCACACATACACTCTCCCTCTCTCTCCCACATTCACACTCTCCCTCTCTCTCCCACACACATTCTCCATCTCTCTCCCACACACGTTCTCCCTCTCTCTCCCACACACACAGTCTCCCTCTCTCTCCCACACAAACTCTCCCTCTCTGTCTCACACATACACTCTCTCACTCTCTCAAAACACACACTCTCCCTCTCTCTCCCACACCCACACACTCCATCTCTCTTCCTCACACAAACTCTCCCTCTCTCTCCCGCACACAAACTATCTTTTTTTCTCCCACACACAGTCTCCTTCTCTCTCCCACACACACACTTTCGTCTCACCTCCCCATACACTCCTTCTCTCTGCCACACACACACTCTCCCTCTCTCTCCCACACACACTCTCCCTCTCTATCCCACAAACACTCTCCCACTCTCTCCCACACATACACTCTCCCTCTCTCTCCAACACACATTCTTCCTCTCTCTCCCAGACAAACTTTCCCTCTCTCTCATACTCACACACTCTCCCTCTCTCTACCAAAAAAAACTCTCCCTCTCCCACACACACTATCCCTCCCTCTCCCACACAGTCTCTCCCTCACTCTCCCACACATACATTCTCCCTTTCTCTCCCACAGATACACTCTCCCTCTCTCTTCCGCACACCCTATCACACTCTCTCCCACACACACTCTCCCTCTCTCTCCCACACAAACTCTCCCTCTCTCTCTCTCACACACACACACTCTCTCTCTCTCCCACACAAACTCTCCCTCTCTCTCCCACACATACACTCTCCCTCTCTCTCCCACACAAACTTTCCATCTCTCTCCCACACACACACTCTCTCTCTCTCCCACACACAATCACTCTCTCTCTCTCCCACACACAGTCTCCCTCTCTCTGCCACACACACTCCCCCTCTCTCTCTCACGCACACTCTCGCTCTCTCTCCCACAAACACACTCTGCCTCTCCCCCCCCAATTATACATTCACCCTCTCTCTCCCACGCATACAGTCACCCTCTCTCTCCCACACACACTCTCCCATTCTCTCGCACAAACACACTCTCCTTCTCTCTCCAACCCACACTCACTCTCTCTCCTCCGTACATTCCCTCTCTCTGCCACACACACACTCTCCCTCTCTCTCCCGCCCATACGATCTCCGTCTCTCTCCCACACACACAGTGTCCCTCTCTCTCCCTCACACAAACTCTCCTCTCTCTTCCACACACACACTCTCCCTCTCTCTCCCACACATACATTCTCCCTGTCTCTCCCACAGATACACTCTCCCTCTCTCTCCCACAAACACTCTCACTATATCTCCCATACACAGTCCCCATCTCTCTCCCATGCATACACTCTCCCCTCTCAGCCAAACACACAATCTCCCTCTCTCTCCCACACATACACTCTCCCTTCTCTGCCACACACACACTCTCCCTCGCTCTCCCACACACACTCTCCTTTTCTCACCCACACATTCTCTCCTTCTCTCTCCCAGACACACGCTCCCCCTCTCTCTCCCACACACAATCACTCTCTCTCGCTCTCCTACACACACTCTCCTTTTCTCACCCACTCACACTCTCCTTCTCTCTCCCAGACACACACTCTCCCCCTCTCTCCCACACATACGCTCTCCTTCTCTCCCACAAACACAATCTCCCTCCCTCTCCCGCACACACACTCTCCCTCTCTCTCCCAAACACACACTCTCCCTCTCTCTCCCACACACACACTCTCCCTCGCTCTCGTACACAAAATCTCAATCTCTCTCCCAAACACACACTCTCCCTCTCTCTCCTTCACACAACCTCTCGCTCTCTCTCCCACACATACACTCTCCCTCTCCCTCCCATAAATGCTCTCTCAAACTCTCTCCCACACACACTCTCCTTCTCTCTCCCACACATACATTCTCCCTGTCTCTCCCACTGATACACTCTCCTTCTCTCTCCCACAAACACGCTCACTATCTCCCCCACACACAGTCTCCCTCTCTCTCCCACACACACTCTCTCTCTCTCTCTCTCAACCACACACACTCTCCCTCTCTCCCTCACACACACTCTCCTTCTCTCTCCCACACTCACTCTCCCTCTCCCTCTCCCATACACTCCCTCTCTCTGCCACACACACACTCTCCCTCCCTCTCCCACACATACACTATCCCTCTCTCCCACACAGACACTTTCCCTCTCTCTCCAACACAGTCACCCTCTCTCTCCCACACACACACTCACCCTCTCTCTCCCACACGCACTCTCCCATTCTCTCCCACAAACACTCTCTCCTTCTCTCTCCCACCCACACTCAATCTCTCTCCCCCGTACACTCCCTCACTCTGCCACACACACACTCTCCCTCTCTCTCCCATACATACACTCTAACTCTCTCTCCCTCACAGACACTCTCTCTCTCTCTCCAACACACACACTCACCCTCTCTCTCCCACACACACACACTGTCTCTCTCCCCCATAATCTCCCTCTCTCTCCCACACATACACTCTACCTCTCTCTCCCACAGAGACACTCTCTCTCTCTCCCACATACACAATCTCCCTGTCTCTCCCACCCATATGCTCTCCCTCTCTCTCCCACACACACACGCTGCCTGTCTCTCTCCCATACACTCTCTCTCTCTTCCACACACATACTCTCCCTCACTCTCCCACACATACACTCTCCCTTTCCCTCCCATAAATGCTCTCTCACACTCTCTCCCACACACACTCTCCCTCTCTCTACCACACAGACATTCTCCCTGTCTCTCCCACAGATACACTCTCCCTCTCTCTCCCACAAACACTCTCACTATCTCTCCCATACACAGTCTCCATCTCTCTCCCATGCATACACTCTCCCCCTTTCTGCCACACACACTCTCTCTCTCGCTCACACACACACTATCCCTCTCTCCCATACACAACTCTCCCTCTCTCTCCCACACGTAGACTCTCTCTTCTCTGCCACACACACTCTCCTTCTCTCTCCCACACACTCTCCATTTCTCAACCACACACACTCTCCTTCTCTCTTCCAGACACACACTCTCCCTCTCTCTCCCACACACAATCACCCTCTCTCCCACACACACTCACTCTCTCTCCCCCATACACACCCTCTCTCTCCCAAATACACACTCTCCCCCACTCTCCCACACATACACTCTCCCTCTCTCTCCCACACACACAATCTCCCTCCCTCTCCCACACACACACTCCCTCTCTCTCCCACACACACACTCTCCCTCTCTCTCCCCACACACACACTCTCTCTCTCACTCCCACACACAAACTCTCCCTCTCTCTCCCACACACACACACTCTCCCTCTCTGTCCCACACACACACTCTCCCTCGCTCTCCTACACAAACTCTCAATCTCTCTCCCAAACACACACTCTCCCTCTCTCTCCCTCACACAAACTCTCCCTCTCTCCCCCACACATACACTCTCCCTCTCTCTCCCCCATACACTCCCTCTCTCTCCCACACACACTCTCACTCTCTCTCCCACAAATACATTCTCCCTGTCTCTCCCACAGATACATTCTCCCTATCTATCCCACAGATACACTCTCCCTCTCTCTCCCACAAACACTCTCACTATCTCTCCCGCACACAGTCTCCCTCTCTCTCCCACACATACTTTCTCTCTCTTTCTCAACCATACACACTCTCCCTCTCTCCCTCACACACACACTGCTTCTCTCTCCCACACTCACTCTCCCTCTCTCTCTCCCATACACTCCCGCTGTCTGCCACACACACACTCTCCCTCCCTCTCCCACACATATACTATCCCTCTCTCTCCCACACACTCTCCCTCTCTCTCTAACACACACACACACCCTCTCTCTCCCACACAGACTCTCCCCCTCTCTCCCAAACACATTGTCTCTCTCTATCCCACACACACACTATCACTCTCTCCCACACACAACTCTCCCCTCAATGCCACACACAAACTCTCACTCTCTCTCCACCCACACACTTATCATCCCTCTCCTACACACACACTCTTCCACACACACACACTCTCCCTCTCTCTCACACACACACACTCTCCCTCTCTCTCCCACACACACTCTCCCTCACTCACCCACACACACTCTCCCTCTCTCTCCCACACACACTCTCCCTCTCTCACCCACAAACTCTCTCTCTCTCTCTCCCACACACACACTATATCTCTCTCCCACACACAACTCTCCCTCTCTCTCCCACACATACACTCTCCATACTCTGCCACACACACACTCTCCCTCTCTCTCCCCACACACACTCTCCTTTTCTCACCCACACACCCTATCCTTCTCTCTCCCAGGCACACACTCTCCTTCTCTCTCCCACACACAATCACCCTCTCTCCCACACACACTCACTCTCTCTCCCACATACACACTCTCCCTCTCTCTCCCACACACATACTCTCCCTCTCTCTCCCACACGCACACTCTCCCTCTCTCTTCCTCACACAAACTCTCCCTCTCTCTCCCACACACACACTCTCCCTCTCCCTCCCACACACACTCTCCCTCTCTCTCCCACACACACACTCTCCCTCTCTCTCCCACATACACACACCCTCCCTCTCCCACAGACATTCTCCCTCCCTCTCCCACACATACATTCTCCCTGTCTCTCTCACAGATACACACTCTCTCTCTCAACCACACACATTCTCCTTCTCTCTCCCTCACCCACACACTCCATCTCTCTCCAGCACACACATTCTCCCTCACACAAACTCTCCTTCTCTCTCCCACATACACTCTCCTTCTCTTTCCCACACTCACTCTCACTCTCTCTTCCCCGTACACTCACTCTCTCTCCCACACATACACTCTCCCTCTCTCTCCCACACACACACTCTCCTTCTCTCTCCCACACACACTCTCCTTCTCTCTCCCACACACACTCTCCTTCTCTCCCCCACACACACTCTCGTTCTCTCTCCCACACTCACACTCCCTCTCTCTGCCCCATACACTCCCTCTCTCTCCCACACACACACTCTCCCACACAGAGACCCTCCCTCTCTCTCACACACACACACACTCTCCCTCTCTCTCCCACACACCCTCTCCCTCTCTCTCCCACACACACACTCCCTCTCTCTCCCACACTCACTCCCACTCTATCTCCCCCATACACTCCCTCTCACTCCCACACACACACTCTCAAACACAAAGACTCTCCCTCTCTCTCACACACACACCCTCTCCTTCTCCCTCCTACACATACACTCTCCATCTCTCTCCCACACACACTCTCCATTTCTCTCCCACACACACTCTCCTTCTCTCTCCAACACAAACACTCTCACTCTCTCTCCCACACACAATCACCCTCTCTCCCATATAACAATTTCTCTCTCTCTCCTCCATACACTCCCTCTCTCTCCCACACATACACTCTCCGTCCGTCTCCGACACACAGTCTCTCCCTCTCTCTCCCACATACACTCCCCCACTCTATCCCACACACACACTCTCCCTCTCTCCCCATACACTCCTTCTGTCTCCCACACAAACACTCTCCCTCGCTCTCCCATACACACTCTCCCCTCTCTCTCCCCCATACTCTCTCCCTCTCTCTCCCCCATACACTCCCTCTCTCTCCCAAACACTCTCCCTCTTTCTCCCACACATACACTCCCGCTCTCTCTCCCACACACACATTCTCACTCTCTCCTCCGCACACAGACTCCCTCTCTCTCCCACACACACAATCTGCCACCCACACACTCTCCCTCTCTTCACACACACACTCTCCCTCTCTCTCCCACACACACTATCCCTTTCTCTCCTACACACATTCACCCTCTCTCCCGGACACACACTCTCCCTCTCTCTACCCCATACACTCCCTCTCTCTCCCACACAGACACTCTCCCTCTCTCTCAAACATAGGTACACTCTCCCTCTCTCAACCACACACCCTCTCCCTCTCTCTCCCACACACTCTCCCTCTCTCTCCCACTTACACACACTCCCTCTCACCCACACACACACACCCTCTCCACACACACACTCTCCCTCTCCACACACACACTCTCCCTCTCTCTCCCACACACACTCTCCCTCTCTCCCACACACACACTCTCCCTCTCTCTCCCACACACACATTCTCCCTCTCTGTCCCACACACAATCTATCGCCATCTATCTCTCACACACACACTCATATTCTATGTCTCTCACACTCAATCACTCCTCCTCTGTCATGCACACAATCACTCACTCTTTCTCTCCCACGCACAATCTCTCTCCCTCACACACATATAGAAACACTTACTGTCATTCTCTCTCTCTCCCTCATACACACAATATCTCAATCTCGCTCTCTCTCTATCACACACACGCACGCACAATTAGTTACTCTTTCCCCATCTCACTGATACACAATCAAACTGTCCCTGACACACACACACATTCTTTCTGACACACACACCCACATACACACACACACACATAAACTCAATCACTCACTCCCTCCCTCTTACACACACATTCTCCTTCTACTACACACACAGTCATTCACTCTTTCCCCATCTCACTCTCCCACTCACACAATCACTTACTCTCTCACACACACAAACACACACTCTTGCAAACACAATCACTCACTTCCCATCTCTCTCTCACACAGACTCACATTCTACCTCACTCACACACACACTCTCCCTCTGTCCCTCACACACACACTCATAATCTACCTCATGCACACAATCACTCGCTCTCTCCATCTCTATCTCACACACACAATTGCTCACTCTCTCCATCTCTCTCACACACACAAGCACATTCTTGCACACATACCCAATCACTCTCTCTCTCACAAACACACACTCAAAATCATTCACTTCATCCCTCTACACACATACACACATTCCCTCTCCCCCACACACACACCCTCTCTCTGACTCACAGACTGATTCTCTCCCTGTCACTCACATACTCACACTGTCTTTCCAACACATTCACTGTCTTTCTCCCTCCCTTGCGCATGCAACCATTCTCTCTCATACAAACACACAAACTCTTTCTCCCATTCTCTCACACACATACAAGTTTTCTCCCCCCTCTCTCTCACATACACACACAGTCACTAACTGTCTCCCTCTCCCTCACACACAATCACTCTCTCCCTCTCTCTCACCCACACACTCACTCTCTCCCTCTCTCTCACCCACACACTCACTCTCTCCCTCTTTCTCAAACACAAACTCACTCACTCCTTCTCTCTCACACACACACTCTCTCCCTCTGTGTCGCACACCCTCACACTACCACACTCATTCACTTTCTCTCTCTCACACGTGCAAACTCTCTCTCTCACTCACAATCTCTCCCTCACTCCCTCTCTCCTACTTTCTCTCACAAACACACACTCACTCTCTCCCTCTCTCACACACACTCACTCACACTATCACACATGCTCACTCTCTCTCACACACTCACTCATTCTTTCCCTCTCTCTCACACACACAAAATCTCTCTCTCTCTCATTCACATACTCTCCCTCAGTTCCTCTCTCACACACAAACTCTCATTCACTCTCTCCCATTTTTTCTCACAAACACTCAGTCTCTCACTGATTCTCACACATACACACACTCAGTCCTTCTCATACACACACTCAGTCCCTCTCACACAAAAATCTCTCTCCCTCTCTCATACACTCAATCACCCACTCTCACCTCTCACACACACTCACTTCTCTTCTCACATGCACACTCACCGCCTCCCACTCTCCCACACTCTTTCACTCCCTCCCTCCCTATCACATCTACAATTACTCATTCAATTCTTCTCACAAACACATGCAATAACTATTTCCCTCTCTCTCTCAAATGTACTCACTTTCTCAGTCTATCTCACACAAACTCACTCATGTTATCACACAATCATGCTCATTCACTCGCTGCCTCACACAAACACTCTCCCTCCCTCTCCCACAAATACTCTCCCTCTCTCTCCCACACGTACATTCTCCCTGTCTCTCCCACAGATACGCTCTCCCTCTCTCTCCCACACACCATATCACGCTCTCACCCATACACACTCTTCCTCTCTCTCCATCACACACACTCTTCCTCTCTCTACCACTTATAAACTCTCCCTCTCTTCCCATACACTCTCCCTCTATATCCCACACACACTTTCCATCTCTCTCCCACACACACACTCTCCCTCTCTCTCCACACACATTCTCCCACTCTCTCCCACTCACACTCTCACTCTCTCACCCAAATACACACTCTCTCTCTCTCACACACACACTCTCTCCCTCTCTCTCCCATACGCACACACTCCATCTCTCTCCCTCACACACAATTTTGTCTCTCTCCCCCATACTCTCCCTCTCTCTGCCACACACACACTGTCCTTCTCTCTCCAAAACACACTCTCCCTCTCTCTCCCATACAGACTCTCCTTCTCTCTGCCACACACACACTTTCACTCTCTCTCCCCCATACACTCACTCTCTCTTCCACACACACACTCTCCCTCTCTCTCCCACACACACACTCTTATTCTCTCTCCCACCCACACACTCTCTCTCTATCTCTCCCCATAAACTCCCTCTCTCTGCCACACACACACACTCTCCCTCTCTCTCCCACACATACACTCTCCCTCTCTCCCACACAGACACTCTCCTTCTCCCTCCTCCATACACTCCCTCTCTCTCCCACGTACACACTCTCCCTCTCTCTCCCACATACACACTCTCCTTCTCTCTCCCACTCATACACTCTCCCTCCGTCTCCCACACACACAGTCTCCCTCTCCCCATACACTCCCTCTCTCTCCCGCACAAACACGCTCCCTATCTCTCCCACACACACTCACCCAATCTGCCTCTCTCTCACCCATACACTCCCTCTCTCTCACACACAATCTCCCTCTTTCTCCCACACATACACTCACCCTCTCTCCCACACAGACACTCTCCTTCTCCCTCCTCCATACACTCCCTCTCTCTCCCACGTACACACTCTCCCTCTCTCTCCCACAGACACAGTCTCCCTCTCCCCATACACTCCCTCTCTCTCCCACACAAACACGCTCCCTATCTCTCCCACACACACTCACCCAATCTGCCTCTCTCTCACCCATACACTCCCTCTCTCTCACACACAATCTCCCTCTTTCTCCCACACATACACTCACCCTCTCTCTCCCAAACACACACTCTCACTCTCTCTCCCACACACTGACTCCCTCTCTCCCACACAAACAATCTCCCATCCACAAACTCTCCCTCTCTCTCACACACACATTCTCACGCTCTCAACCATACACACACTCTCCCTCTCTCTCCCACACATACACTCTCCCTCTGTGTCCCACACATACACTCTCTCACACACACACTCTCCCTCTCTCTCCCACATCCACACACTCCATCGCTCTCCCTCACACACTCTCCCTCTCTCTCCCTCACACAAACTCTCCTTCTCTCTTCCACACACAGTCTCCTTCTCTCTCCCACACACACACTTTCGTCTCTCCGCCTCCTACATTCCCTCTCTCTGCCACACACACACTCTCCCTCTCTCTCCCACACACACCCTCCCTCTCTATCCCACAAACAATCTCCCTCTCTCCCACACACACTCTCGCTCTCTCTCCCACAAACACATTCTCCCTCTCTCCCCCATTTACACACTGTCCCTCTCTCTCCCACACATAGAGTCACCCTCGCTCTCCCACACACACTGTCTCCTCTCTCCCACCCACAATCTCACTCTCTCTCTCCCATACACTCACTCTCTCTTCCACACACATACTCTCCCTCTCTCTCCCACACACACACTCTCCTTCTCTATCCCACCCACACACTCTCTCTCTCTCTCTCCCCCATACACTCCCACTCTCTGCCACACACACACACTCGCTCTCTCTCCCACACATACACTCTCCCTCTCTTGCACACAGACACTCTCCCTCTCCCTCCACCATACACTCCCTCTCTCTCCCACACAAACACGCTCCCTATCTCTCCAACACACACTCTCCGTCTCTCCACCATACACTCTGCCTCTCTATCACCCATACACTCCCTCTCTCTCCCACACACTCTCCCTCTTTCTCCCACACATACACTCTCCCTCTCTCTCCCACACACACACTCTCACTCTATCTCCCACACACAGACTCCCTCTCTCCCACACAAACAATCTCCCACCCATACACTCTCCCTCTCTCTCACACACACACACTCTCCCTCTCTCTCTCCCACACACACTCTTCCTCTCTCTCCCACACAAACTCTCCCTCTCTCTCCCGCACACACACATTCCCTCTCTCTCCCCCATACACTCCCTCTCTCTCCCACACACACACTCTCCCTCTCTCTCACACACACACACTCTCCCTCTCTCTCTCCCACACACACTCTTCCTCTCTCTCCCACACAAACTCTCCCTGTCTCTCCCGCACACACACATTCCCTCTCTCTCCCCCTTACACTCCCTCTCTCTCCCACACACACACTCACCCTCTCTCTCCAACACATACACTCTCCCTCTCTCTCCCATACACACACTGTCCATCCCTCTCCCACGCACACACTCTCCATAAGTCTCCCACACACAGACTCTCTCTCTCTCTCCCACACACACTCTCCCTCTCTCTCCCACACACACAGTCTCCCTGTCCCCATACACTCCCTCTCTCTCCCACACAATCATGCTCCCTCTCTCTCCCACACACACTCTCCCTCTCTCCCCCATACACAATCTATCACCATCTCACTCTCACACACACACTCATATTCTATGTCTCTCACACCCAATCACTCCTCCTCTGTCACGCACACAATCACTCACTCTTTCTCTCTCACACACACACACTCTCTCTCCCTCACAGACTCACAAACACTTAACGTCATTCTCTCTCTCTCCCTCATACACACAATCTCTCAATCTCGCTCTCTCTCGATCACACTCATGCGCGCAAAATTACTTACTCTTTCCCCATCTCACTGATACACAGGCACACAATCACTCTGTCCCTGACACACACACACATTCTTTCTGACACATACACCCACATACACGCACACACATGAACTCAATCACTCACTCCCTCCCTCTTACACACACATTCTCCATCTACTACACACACAGTCATTCACTCTTACCCCATCTCTCTCTCACACTCACACAATCACTCACTCTCTCACACACACAAACACACACAATCTTGCAAACACAATCACTCAATTCCCCTCTCTCTCTCACACAGACTCACATTCTACCTCACTCACACACACACTCTCCCTCTGTCCCTCACACACACACTCATAATCTACCTCTTGCAAACAATCACTCACTCTCTCCATCTCCCTCTCTCACACACACCACAATCGCTCACTCTCTCCGTATCTCTCACACACAAGCACATTCTTGCACACATACACAATCACTCACTCTCTCACAAACACACACCCAAAATCATTCACTTCATCTCTCTCACAAACATACACACGTTCCCTCGCCCACACACACACACCCTCTCTCTGACTCATAGACTGATTCTCTCCCTGTCACTCACAAACTCACTCTGACTTTCCAACACATTCACTTTCTTTATCCCTCCCTTGCGTGTGCACGCACTCTCTCTCATACCAACACACAAACTCTTTCTCCCTTTATCTCACACACACATACACTCTTTCTCCCTACTCTCTCTCACATACACACACTCACTAACTGTCTCCCTCTCCCTCATACACAATCACTCTCTCCCTCTCTCTCACACACACACTCACTCTCTCCCTCTCTCTCAAACACAAACTCACTCTCTCCCTTTCTCACACACACACTCACTCCCTCCCTCTCTCACTCACACACACACTCACTCCCTCTGTGTCACACACACACTCACACTAACACATTCACTCCCTCTTTCTCTCTCTCACACGTGCAAAGTCTCTCTCTCACTCACAAACACTCCCTCACTCCCTCCCTCCTGCTTTCTCTCAAAAACACACACTCACTCTCTCCCTCTCTCACACACACTCACTCACACTATCACACATGCTCACTCTCTCACACACACTCACTCATTCTTTCCCTCTCTCTCTCACACACACAAAATCTCTCTCTCTCTCATTCACATACTCTCCCTCAGTTTCTCTCTCACACACAAACTCTCATTCACTCTCTCCCATTTTTTCTCACACTCACTCAGTCTCTCACTGACTCTCACACATACACAAACTCAGTCCTTCTCATACACACACTCAGTCCCTCTCACACAAAAATCTCTCTCCCACTCTCATACACTCAATCACCCACTCTCACCTCTCACACACACTCCCCCCCTCTTCTCACACACATTCACTCTCTCCCAGACACACACACCACCTCTTTCGCACATGCACACTCATTGCCTCCCACTCTCACATACTCATTCACTCCCTCCCTCCCCCTATCACACCTACAATTACTCATTCACTTCTTCTCACACACACATGTACTAACTTTCTACCTCTCTCTCTCAAATGTAGTCACTTTCTCAGTCTATCTCACACACACTCACTCATGTTATCACACAATCATCTTCATTCGCTCGCTCCCTCACACACACAGTCTCCGTCCCTCTCTCACAAAGACTCTCCCTCTCTCTCCCACACCCACACACTCCATCTCTCTCCCTCACACACACTTTTGTCTCTCTCCCCCATACACTCCCTCTCTCTGCCACACACACACTCTCCCTCTCCCTCCCACACACACTCTCACTCTCTCTCCCACTCACACTCTCACTATCTCTCCCACACATACAATCACCCTCTCTCTCCCACGCACACATTACATCTCTCTCCCACACACACACTCTCTCCCTCTCTCTCCCACACACACTCTCCCACTGTCTCCCACACACACTCTCCCTCTCTCTCCATCACACACACTCTCCCTCTCTCTACCACTTATAAACTCTCCCTCGCTCTCCCAAGCATACACTCTCCCTCTATATCCCACACAGACTTTCCATTTCTCTCCCAAACACACAGTCTCCCTCTCTCCCACACACACACACACTACATCTCTCTCCCACACACACACTCTCCTTCTCTCTCCCACACACACACTCTCCCACACAGACACACACCCTTACTCTCCCACACACACACTCTCCCTCTCTCTCCCACACACACTCTCCCTCTCTCTCCCACACACACTCTCCCTCTCTCTCCCACACACACTCTCCCTCTCTCTCCCACACACACTCTCACTCTTTCTCCCACACACCGACTCCCTCTCTCCCACACAAACAATCTCCCACCCACAAACTCTCCCTCTCTCTCACACACACACACACTCCCTCTCTCTTTCCCACACACACTCTTCCTCTCACTCCAACACAAACTCTCCCTCTCTCTCCCACACACACTCTCATGCTCTCAAGCACACACACACTCTCCCTCTCTCTCCCACACATACACTCTCCCTCTGTGTCCCACACATACACTCTCTCACACACACACTCTCCCTCTCTCTCCCACATCCACACACTCCATCGCTCTCCCTCACACACTCTCCCTCTCTCTCCCTCACACAAACTCTCCTTCTCTCTTCCACACACAGTCTCCTTCTCTCTCCCACACACACACTTTCGTCTCTCCGCCTCCTACATTCCCTCTCTCTGCCACACACACACTCTCCCTCTCTCTCCCACACACACCCTCCCTCTCTATCCCACAAACAATCTCCCTTTCTCCCACACACACTCTCGCTCTCTCTCCCACAAACACATTCTCCCTCTCTCCCCCATTTACACACTGTCCCTCTCTCTCCCACACATAGAGTCACCCTCGCTCTCCCACACACACTGTCTCCTCTCTCCCACCCACAATCTCACTCTCTCTCTCCCATACACTCACTCTCTCTTCCACACACACACTCTCCCTCTCTCTCCCACACACACACTCTCCTTCTCTATCCCACCCACACACTCTCTCTCTCTCTCTCTCCCCCATACACTCCCACTCTCTGCCACACACACACACTCGCTCTCTCTCCCACACATACACTCTCCCTCTCTTGCACACAGACACTCTCCCTCTCCCTCCACCATACACTCCCTCTCTCTCCCACACAAACACGCTCCCTATCTCTCCAACACACACTCTCCGTCTCTCCACCATACACTCTGCCTCTCTATCACCCATACACTCCCTCTCTCTCCCACACACCCTCCCTCTTTCTCCCACACATACACTCTCCTTCTCTCCCACACACACACTCTCACTCTATCTCACACACACAGACTCCCTCTCTCCCACACAAACAATCTCCCACCCATACACTCTCCCTCTCTCTCACACACACACTCTCCCTCTCGCTCTCCCACACACACTCTTCCTCTCTCTCCCACACACACACATTCCCTCTCTCTCCCCCATACACTCCCTCTCTCTCCCACACACACACTCTCCCTCTCTCTCACACACACACACTCTCCCTCTCTCTCTCACACACACACTCTCCCTCTCTCTCCCGCACACACACATTCCCCTCTCTCTCCCCCTTACACTCCCTCTCTCTCCCACACACACACTCACCCTCTCTCTCCAACACATACACTCTCCCTCTCTCTCCCATACACGCACTGTCCATCCCTCTCCCACACACACACTCTCCCTAAGTCTCCCACACACAGACTCTCTCTCTCTCTCCCACACACACTCTCCCTCTCTCTCCCACACACACAGTCTCCCTGTCCCCATACACTCCCTCTGTCTCCCACACAATCATGCTCCCTCTCTCTCCCACACACACTATCCCTCTCTCCCCCATACACAATCTATCGCCATCTCACTCTCACACACACACTGATATTCTATGTCTCTCACACCCAATCACTCCTCCTCTGTCACGCACACAATCACTCACTCTTTCTCTCTCACACACACTCTCTCTCCCTCACAGACACACAAACACTTACTGTCATTCTCTCTCTCTCCCTCATACACACAATCTCTCAATCTCGCTCTCTCTCGATCACACTCATGCGCGCAAAATTACTTACCCTTTCCCCATCTCACTGATACACAGGCACACAATCACTCTGTCCCTGACACACACACACATTCTTTCTGACACATACACCCACATACACGCACACACATGAACTCAATCACTCACTCCCTCCCTCTTACACACACATTCTCCATCTACTACACACACAGTCATTCACTCTTTCCCCATCTCTCTCTCACACTCACACAATCACTCACTCTCTCACACACACAAACGCACACAATCTTGCAAACACAATCACTCAATTCCCCTCTCTCTCTCACACAGACTCACATTCTACCTCACTCACACACACACTCTCCCTCTGTCCCTCACACACACACTCATAATCTACCTCTTGCAAACAATCACTCACTCTCTCCATCTCCCTCTCTCACACACACCACAATCGCTCACTCTCTCCGTCTCACTCACACGCAAGCACATTCTTGCACACATACACAATCACTCACTCTCTCACAAACACACACTCAAAAATCATTCACTTCATCTCTCTCACACACATACACACGTTCCCTCGCCCACACACACACACCCTCTCTCTGACTCATAGACTGATTCTCTCCCTGTCACTCACATACTCACTCTGACTTTCCAACACATTCACTTTCTTTATCCCTCCCTTGCGTGTGCACGCACTCTCTCTCTCATACCAACACACAAACTCTTTCTCCCTTTCTCTCACACACACATACACTCTTTCTCCCTACTCTCTCTCACATACACACTCTCACTAACTGTCTCCCTCTCCCTCACACACAATCACTCTCTCCCTCTCTCTCACACACACACTCACTCTCTCCCTCTCTCTCAAACACAAACTCACTCTCTCCCTCTCTCACACACACACTCACTCTCTCCCTCTCTCACACACACTCACTCACACTATCACACATGCTCACTCTCTCACACACACTCACTCATTCTTTCCCTCTCTCTCTCACACACACAAAATCTCTCTCTCTCTCATTCACATACTCTCCCTCAGTTCCTCTCTCACACACAAACTCTCATTCACTCTCTCCCATTTTTTTCTCACACTCACTCAGTCTCTCACTGACTCTCACACATACACACACTCAGTCCTTCTCATACACACACTCAGTCCCTCTCACACAAAAATCTCTCTCCCACTCTCATACACTCAATCACCCACTCTCACCTCTCACACACACTCCCCCCTCTTCTCACACACATTCACTCTCTCCCAGACACACACACCACCTCTTTCGCACATGCACACTCACCGCCTCCCACTCTCACACACTCATTCACTCCCTCCCTCCCTATCACACCTTCAATTACTCATTCACTTCTTCTCACACACACATGTACTAACTTTCTCCCTCTCTCTCTCAAATGTAATCACTTTCTCAGTCTATCTCACACACACTCACTCATGTTATCACACAAACATCCTCATTCGCTCGCTCCCTCACACACACAATCTCCCTCCCTCTCTCACAAAGACTCTCCCTCTCTCTCCCACAAATACATTCTCCCTGTCTCTCTCACAGATACGCTCTCCCTCTCTCTCCCACACACCCTATCACTCTCGCTCCCGCACACACTCTCCCTCTCTCTCCCACAAACACTCTCCCTCTCTCTCCCACACATACACTCTCTCTCTCTCCCAAACACACTCTCTCTCTCTCTCCCACACACATTCTCCCTCTCTCTCCCCACACACATTCTCCCTCTCTCTCCCACACATACTCTCACTCTCTCACCCAAATACACACTCTCTCTCTCACACACACACACTCTCCCTCTCTCTCCCACACCCACACACTCCATCTCTCTCCCTCACACACACTTTTGTCACTCTCCCCCATACACTCACTCTCTCTGCCACACACACTCTCTCCCTCTCCCTCCCACACACACTCTCACTCTCTCTCCCACACACACTCTCACTATCTCTCCCACACATACAATCACCCTCTCTCTCCCACGCACACACATTACATCTCTCTCCCACACACACACTCTCTCCCTCTCTCTCCCACACACACTCTCCCACTGTCTCCCACACACACTCTCCCTCTCTCTCCATCACACACACTCTCCCTCTCTCTACCACTTATAAACTCTCCCTCGCTCTCCCAAGCATACACTCTCCCTCTATATCCCACACACACTTTCCATTTCTCTCTCAAACACACACTCTCCCTCTCTCTCCCACACACACACACACTACATCTCTCTCCCACACACACACTCTCCTTCTCTCTCCCACACGCACACTCTCCCACACAGACACACTCCCTTACTCCCCCACACACACACTCTCCCTCTCTCTCCCACACACACTCTCCCTCTCTCTCCCACACACACTCTCCTTCTCTCTCCCACACACACTCTCCCTCTCTCTCCCACACACACTCTCACTCTTTCTCCCACACACTGACTCCCTCTCTCCAACACAAACAATCTCCCACCCACAAACTCTCCCTCTCTCTCACACACACACACACTCCCTCTCTCTCTCCCACACACACTCTTCCTCTCACTCCAACACAAACTCTCCCTCTCTCTCACACACACACTCTCACGCTCTCAACCACACACACTCTCCCTCTCTCTCCCACACATACACTCTCTCACACACACACACTCCCTCTCTCTCCCACATCCACACACTCCATCGCTCTCCCTCACACACTCTCCCTCTCTCTCCCTCACACAAACTCTCCTTCTCTCTTCCACACACAGTCTCCTTCTCTCTCCCACACACACACTTTCGTCTCTCCGCCTCCTACATTCCCTCTCTCTGCCACACACACACTCTCCCTCTCTCTCCCACACACACCCTCCCTCTCTATCCCACAAACAATCTCCCTCTCTCCCACACACACTCTCACTCTCTCTCCCACAAAACACATTCTCCCTCTCTCCCCCATTTACACACTGTCCCTCTCTCTCCCACACATAGAGTCACCCTCGCTCTCCCACACACACTGTCTCCTCTCTCCCACCCACAATCTCACTCTCTCTCTCCCATACACTCACTCTCTCTTCCACACACATACTCTCCCTCTCTCTCCCACACACACACTCTCCTTCTCTATCCCACCCACACACTCTCTCTCTCTCTCTCCCCCATACACTCCCACTCTCTGCCACACACACACACTCGCTCTCTCTCCCACACATACACTCTCCCTCTCTTGCACACAGACACTCTCCCTCTCCCTCCACCATACACTCCCTCTCTCTCCCACACAAACACGCTCCCTATCTCTCCAACACACACTCTCCGTCTCTCCACCATACACTCTGCCTCTCTATCACCCATACACTCCCTCTCTCTCCCACACACTCTCCCTCTTTCTCCCACACATACACTCTCCCTCTCTCTCCCACACACACACTCTCACTCTATCTCCCACACACAGACTCCCTCTCTCCCACACAAACAATCTCCCACCCATACACTCTCCCTCTCTCTCACACACACACACTCTCCCTCTCTCTCTCCCACACACACTCTTCCTCTCTCTCCCACACAAACTCTCCCTCTCTCTCCCGCACACACACATTCCCTCTCTCTCCCCCATACACTCCCTCTCTCTCCCACACACACACTCTCCCTCTCTCTCACACACACACACTCTCCCTCTCTCTCTCCCACACACACTCTTCCTCTCTCTCCCACACAAACTCTCCCTGTCTCTCCCGCACACACACATTCCCTCTCTCTCCCCCTTACACTCCCTCTCTCTCCCACACACACACTCACCCTCTCTCCAACACATACACTCTCCCTCTCTCTCCCATACACGCACTGTCCATCCCTCTCTCACACACACACTCTCCCTAAGTCTCCCACACACAGACTCTCTCTCTCTCTCCCACACACACTCTCCCTCTCTCTCCCACACATACAGTCTCCCTGTCCCCCATACACTCCCTCTCTCTCCCACACAATCATGCTCCCTCTCTCTCCCACACACACTCTCCCTCTCTCCCCCATACACAATCTATCGCCATCTCTCTCTCACACACACACTCATATTCTATGTCTCTCACACCCAATCACTCCTCCTCTGTCATGCACACAATCACTCACTCTTTCTCTCCCACACACACACACACTCTCTCCCTCACAGACACACAAACACTTAACGTCATTCTCTCTCTCTCCCTCATACACACAATCTCTCAATCTCGCTCTCTCTCGATCACACTCATGCGCGCAAAATTACTTACTCTTTCCCCATCTCACTGATACACAGGCACACAATCACTCTGTCCCTGACACACACACACATTCTTTCTGACACATACACCCACATACGCGCACACACATGAACTCAATCACTCACTCCCTCCCTCTTACACACACATTCTCCATCTACTACACACACAGTCATTCACTCTTTCCCCATCTCTCTCTCACACTCACACAATCACTCACTCTCTCACACACACAAAACACACACAATCTTGCAAACACAATCACTCAATTCCCCTCTCTCTCTCACACAGACTCACATTCTACCTCACTCACACACACACTCTCCCTCTGTCCCTCACACACACACTCATAATCTACCTCTTGCAAACAATCACTCACTCTCTCCATCTCCCTCTCTCACACACACCACAATCGCTCTCTCTCTCCGTCTCTCTCACACACAAGCACATTCTTGCACACATACACAATCACTCACTCTCACAAACACACACTCAAAATCATTCACTTCATCCCTCTCACACATATACACACGTTCCCTCTCCCACACACACACACCCTCTCTCTGACTCATAGACTGATTCTCTCCCTGTCACTCACATACTCACTCTGACTTTCCAACACATTCACTTTCTCCCTCCCTTGCGCGTGCACGCACTCTCTCTCATACCAACACACAAACTCTTTCTCCCTTTCTCTCACACACACATACACTCTTTCTCCCTACTCTCTCTCACATACACACACTCACTAACTGTCTCCCTCTCCCTCACACACAATCACTCTCTCCCTCTCTCTCACACACACACTCACTCTCTCCCTCTCTCTCAAACACAAACTCACTCTCTCCCTCTCTCCCACACACACTCTCCCTCTCTCTCCCACACACACTCTCCCTCTCTCTCCCACACACAATCTCGCTCTCTCTCCCACAAACACACTCACCCTCTCTCCCCCACTTACACACGCACCTCTCTCTCCCACACATACAGTTACCCTCTCTCTCCCACACACACTCTCCCACTCTCTCCCACACACACTGTCTCCTTCTCTTTCCCACCCACAATCTTACTCTCTCTCCTCCATACACTCACTCTCTCTTCCACACACACAACTCTCCCTCTCTCTCCCACACATACACTCTCCCATCTCTGCCACACACACACTCTCCCTCTCTCTCCCACACACACACTCTCCTTCTCTCTCCCACCGACACACTCTCTCTCTCCTCCATACACTCCCTCTCTCTGCCACACACACACTCTCCCTCTCTCTCCTCCTTACACTCCCTCTCTCTCCCACATACAAACTCTCCCTCTCTCTCCACGTACATACTCTCCCTCCCTCTGCCAAACATACACTCTCCCTCCGTCTCCCACACACAGACTCTCCCTCACTCCCCCACACACACTCTCCCTCTCTCTCCCACACGCACAGTCACCCTCTACCAATACACTCCCTCTCTCTCCCACACACAATCTCCCTCTCTCCCCCATACACTCTGCTCTCTCCCACTCATACACTCCCTCTCTCTCCCACACACTCCCTCTCTCTCCCACACACTCTCCCTCTTTCTCCCACACATACACTCTCCCTCTGACTCCCACACACACACAATCTCCCACCCACACACTCTCCCTCTCTCACACACACACACTCTTCCTCTCTCTCGCACACACACTCTTCCTCTCTCTCCCACACAAACTCTCCCTCTATTTCCCACACAAACTCTCCCTCTATCTCCTCCATACACTCCGTCTCTCTCCCACACATACACTCTCCCTCTCCCACACATACACTCTCCCTCTCTCTCCCATACATGCACTCTCCCTCTCGCTCCCACACACACACTCTCCCTCTCTCTCCCACACACAGTCTCCCTCTCCACACACACTCTATCCCTTTCTCTCCCAAACACACACTCTTCCTCTCTCCCACACACTCTCTCCCTCTATCTCCCGCACATACTCTCCCTCTCTCTTCCACACACACAATTTCCCTCTCTCTCACACACACACTCTCCCTCTCTCTCCAACAGACACCCTCCCACTCTCTCCCACACACACTGTCTCCTTCTCTCTCCCACCGACAATCTCACTCTCTCTCCCACATGTACTCACTCTCTCTGCCACAAACACAACTCTCCCTCTCTCTCCCACACATACTCTCCACCCCTCTGCCACAACACACACTCTCCCTCTCTCCCACACACACACTCTCCTTCTCTCTCCCACACACACACACTCTCTCTCTCTCCCCCATACACTCCGTCTCTCTCCCACACACACACTCTCCCTCTCTCTCCCTCAGATACACTCTCCCTCTCTCTCCCATACATGCACTCTCCCTCTCGCTCCCACATACACACTCTCCCTCTCACTCCCACACACACACTCTCCTTCTCTCTCCCACCCACACACTCTCTCTCTCTACCCCATACACTCCCTCTCTCTGCCACATACACACTCTCCCTCTCTCTCCCACACACACACTCTCCTTTTCCCCTCCCACCCCACACACGCTCTCTCTCTCTCCCCCCATACACTCCCTCTCTCTCTCCCACCCACACACACTCCCTCTCTCTCCCCACACACACACTCTCCTTCTCTCTCCCACCCACACACTCTCCCTCTCTCTCCACACACACTCTCCTTCTCCCTCCCACCCACAAACTCTCTCTCTCTCCCCCATACACTCCCTCTCTCTGCAACATACACACTCTCCCTCTCTCTCCCACACACACTCTCCCTCTCTCTCCCACACACAGAGCCGCCCTCTCCCCATAAACTCCCTCTTTCTCCCACTCAGACACTCTCCCTCTCTCTCCCACACACACACTCCCCCTCTTTCTCCCACCCACACTCTTCTTCTCTCTCCCACGCAAACTCTCCCTCTCTCTCCCGCACACACACTCTCCCTCTCTCTGCCCCATACACTCCCCCTCTCTCCCACACACACACTCTCCCTCTCTCTCCACACATACACTCTCCCTCTCTATCCCATGCACACACTCTCCCTCTCTCTCCCACACACACACTATTCCTCTCTCTCCCACACCTACTCTCCCTCTCCACACACACACTCTCCCTCTCTCTCCTACACACACACTCCCTCTCTCTCCTGCACACACTCTCCCTCTCTCTTCCACACACACTCTCCCTCTCCACAGACACACTCTCCCTCTCTCTCCCACACACGCACTCTCCCTCTCTCTCCCACACACACACTCTCCCACTCTCTCCAACACCTACTCTCCCTCTCTGCACACACACTCTCCCTCTCTCTCCCAAACACTCTGCCTCTCTCTCACCCATACACTCCCTATCTCTCCCACACAATCTCCCTCTGTCTCCCACTCAGACACTCTCACTCTCTCTCCCACATACACACTCTCCCTCTCTCTACAACACACACACTTTTCCTCTCTCTCCCACACACCCTCTCCCTCTCCACACACACACTCTCCGTCTCTCTCCTACACACACACACTCCCTCTCTCTCCTGCACACACTCTCCCTCTCTCTTCCACACAACTCTCCCTCTCCGCAGACACACTCTCCCTCTCTCTCCCACACACAATCTCTCTCTCTCTCCCACACACACACTCTCCCTCTCTCCCACACACACACACACCCTCTCTCTCCCGGACAAACTCTCCCTCTCTCTCCCACACACAATCTATCGCCATCTCTCTCACACACACAGTCATATTCTCTGTCTCTCACACCCAATCACTCCTCCTCTGTCACGCACACAATCACTCACTCTTTCTCTCTCACACACACTCTCTCTCCCTCACACACACACACAAACACTCACCCTCATTCTCTCTCTCTCCCTCATACACACAATATCTCAATCTCGCTCTCTCTCGATCACACTCACGCACGCTCAATTACTTACTCTTTCCCCATCTCACTGATACACAGGCACACAATCACTCTGTCCCTGACACACACACATTCTTTCTGACACATACACGCACACACACATGAACTCAACCACTCACTCCCTCCCTCTTACACACACATTCTCCATCTACTACACACACAGTCATTCACTCTTTCCCCATCTCTCTCTCACACTCACACAATCACTCACTCTCTCACACACACAAACACACACACTATTGCAAACACAATCACTCAATTCCCCTCTCTCTCTCACACAGACTCACATTCTACCTCACTCACACACAGGCTCTCCCACTGTCCCCACACACACACTCACAATATACCTCTTGCACACAATTACTCACTCTCTCCATCTCTCTCTCACACACACCACAATCGCTCACTCTCTCCATCTCTCTCGCACACAAGCACATTCTTGCACACATACACAATCACTCTCTCTCACAAACACACACTCAAAATCATTCACTTCATCTCTCTCACAAACATACACACGTTCCCTCTCCCACACACACACACCCTCTCTCTGACTCACAGACTGATTCTCTCCCTGTCACTCACATACTCACTCTGTCTTTCCAACACATTCACTGTCTTTCTCCCTCCCGTGTGCGTGCACGCACTCTCTCTCATACAAACGCACAAACTCTTTCTCCCTTTCTCTCACACACACATACACTCTTTCTCCCTACTCTCTCTCACATACACACACTCACTAACTGTTTCCCTCTCCCTCACACACAATCACTCTCTCCCTCTCTCTCAAACACAAAGTCACTCTCTCCCTCTCTCTCAAACACAAACTCACTCTCTCCCTCTCTCTCACACACACACTCACTCCCTCCCTCTCTCACTCACACACATGCTCACTCCCTCTGTGTCACACACACTCACACTATCACACTCACTCTTTCTCTCTCTCACACGTGAAAACTCTCTCACTCACAAACTCTCCCTCCATCCCTCTCTCCTGCTTTCTCTCACAAACACCCACTCACTCTCTCCCTCTCTCACACACACTCACTCACACTATCACACACGCTCATTCTCTCTCACACACTCACTCATTCTTTCCCTCTCTCTCTCACACACAGAAAATCTCTCTCTCTCTCATTCACATACTCTCCCTCAGTTCCTCTCTCACACACAAACTCTCATTCACTCTCTCCCATTTTTTCTCACAAACACTCACTCAGTCTCTCACTGACTCTCACACATACACACACGCAGTCCTTCTCATACACACACTCAGTCCCTCTCACACAAAAATCTCTCTCCCTCTCTCATACACTCAATCACCCACTCTCACCTCTCACACACACTCACTTCTCTTCTCACACACATTCACTCTCTCCCAGACACACCCACCACCTCTTTCTCACATGCACACTCACCGTCTCCCACTCCCACACACTCATTCACTCCCTCCCTCCCTATCACACCTACAATTACTCATTCACTTCTTCTCACACACACCTGCACTAACTCTCTCCCTCTCTCTCTCAGATGTACTCACTTTCTCAGTCTATCTCACACACACTCACTCATGTTATCACACAATCATGCTCACTCACTCGCTCCCTCACACACAGCTCTCTCCCTCTCTTTCATACATGCAAACTCTTTCTCTCTCTCACTCTGACACTCTACCTCTCTCTCACAAACTTACTCATTCACTCTCCTCCTTTCTCTCTCACACACTCTCAGTCCTTCTCTGACACACACACTCTCTCCCTCTCCCACACACAAAGTCAGTCTCTCCCTCTCACACACAAACACTCACTCACCCTCTCACTTTCTTTCCCACACACATTCAATCTCTTCCTCTCACACACATGCTGAGTCTCTCCCTCTCACACCCACTCACACACTCACTCTCTCTCTCATACTCAGTCACTTTCTCCTTCTCTCTCACATCACTCTCTCCCTCTTACACACACTGACTCTCTCCCTCTCACATACATTGACTCTTCTGCCTCGCATGACACTTACTATTTCCCTCTCTCCCAGACAAGTACTTTCTCTCACACTCTCATACACACTAACTCATTCCCTCTCACACACACTAAAGCTCTCCCTCTCTCACTGACTCTCTCCCTCTGATGCTCATAGACTGCATCCCTCTCTCCCAGACCTGCAATCACTCTTTCCCCCTCTCACACACACATTCACTCACTCTCCCAGAAACACGCACTCTCCCTCTCTCTCACATACACTCTCAGTGTCTCCCACTTTCTTTCTCACACACGCACAGACAATCATGAAGCTAGTAAAATATATAATATTTCTGGAAAATATTTTTCTTTTAAAATAGATGTTTAGTCTATGGGTGTTTCTTAATTGGATAAAAGCCAGTTAGTCTGTGTGCTTTGATGTGTACTAGTTTTGAGATGCAAGAGAAGTAGAGTGCATTTGCATTTTCTTAAATAGAGCATTCAAGAATGGGTGTGAAGTCTGGCACCTATCTAGCAGAGACCAAGCAATATGTTTATATTACTAATAAAATTGGTACTAATAAAGGGGTTTTATTGTTAGAAGAGGCTGGCGATACAATGAGAATTTACATTCAATGAGCTAGGTATAACAGACAGCAATTTTGTGTGTGTTCAGGGCAGAGGCAATGTAAGATCAAAGCAGCTGTAGGCCTACAACTGTCTCCACAGGAACCAAAGTGAAAGTAACCCCTTTTTTGAATTTGTAGGGTGAAAATGCTTTGCCTGGTGTTTGCTGAAAGTCTAAGGGTTGCTGTTGCCTTAATGCAGGTTTGCTTGGGAATTTGTTAAAAGTTATGATAGTAGTAATTTGTAGCTATGGTATATATTTAACTTGTGTAAATTAATTAAATGTTTCATTTAGTTTAATGTAAAACCTCAATGACTGGTGGTCTGATTCCTGAATTTAGAGTCGCAACTCAAACATACCACTTAAAATTATAGGTTATGATAGTTGTATTAAGTTTCCCTCTGGGATTTTTAAATAACTCAGCTTAGCAACAGCTGTGTCATAACACAGATACACACATACTCTCAATCTCCCTCTCTCTCACACGCACACACTCTCACTTAATATTTCTCTCTCACACGCACTCAATCCCTCCCTCTCACACACACTCAAATGCTCCCTCTCATGCACATTCAATCTCTCCCTCTCATGCACACTCAATCTCTCCCTCTCTCATGCACTCACTCTCACCCTCTCACGCACACTAACTCTCTCTCTCACTCACTCTCTCCCCCTCTCTTTCACACACACATTCAATCACTTTCTCCCAGATATATACTCACTCTCTCTCATACAGTCATTCACTGTCTCCCACTCTCATGCACACAGTCTCTCTCCTGAATTCTCACATGCATTCAATCTCTCACTCTCCCATGCACACTCACTCTCTCCCTCTCACACTCATACACTCACTGACTCTCTCCCAGGCACACACTCATACTCTCTCCCTCTCTCTTTTTGAGGGGAATGTACAACGAGACCTGGGTGTCCTTGTATACCAGTCGCTGAAGGCAAGCATGCAGGTGCAGCAGGCAGTAAAGAAGGCAAATGGTATGTTGGTCTTCATAGCCAGAGGATTTGAGTACAGGAACAAGGATGTCTTGCTGCAATTGTACAGGGCCTTGGTGAGACCACACCTGGAATATTGTGTGCAGTTATGGTCTCCTTATCTGAGGAAGGATGTTCTTGCTATAGAGGGAGTGCAGCAAAGGTTTACCCGACTGATTCCTGGAATGGCGGGACTGACATATGAGGAGAGATTGAGTCGATTAGGATTATATTTGCTGGAGTTCAGAAGAATGAGGGGGATCTCATAGAAACCTATAAATTTCTAACAGAACTAGACAGGGTAGAAGCAGGAAGGATGTTCCCGAGGGTGCGGGAGTCCAGAACAAGGGGTCACAGTCTGAGGATATGTGGTAGACAATTTAGGATTGAGATTACGAGAAATTTCTACACCCAGAGAGTGGTGAGCCTATGGAATTCGCTACCACAAAAAGTAGTTGAGGCCAAAACATTGTATATTTTCAAGAAGGAGTTAGATATAGCTCTTGGGGTGAAAGGGAGCAAAAGGATATGGGGGAGAAAGAGGGGGCAGGCTATTGAGTTGGATGATCAACCATGATTATAATGAATGGCGGAACAGGTTCGAAGGGCCGAATGGCCTACTGCTGCTCCTAGTGTATATGTTTCTCTCACATGCACAATCATTTTTTCTCACCCTCACATGCACTCACTCACTCCTGCCCACTCTTCCACAAACACACTTACTCATTCTCTCCCACTTCAATACACATTCACTCTCTCCCTCTCACACACTCCCAGGGCCTGCAGACTCTCTCTCTCTCTCTCTCCTGGCCATACATAATCTCTCTCCCCCCAGGCCCCAGAGCCTCTGTCACCCTCGCCGCCTGGGTCCCAAAGCCACACTCACTCTCTCTGGGCCCTGTAGGCTCTGTCTCTCTGCCCTGGGCCCCACAGCCACTCTCCCTCCTGTGGGCCCCACAGCCACTCTCTCTCCCGTGGGCCAAACAGCCACTCTCACTCCCGTGGGCCCCACAGCCACTCTCTCTCCCGTGGACCCCAGAGCCAATCTCTCTCCCGTGGGCCCCAGAGGCACCCTCTCTCTCGTGGGCCCCAAAGCAACTCTCCCATGGGCAGCACAGCCTCTCTCTCTCCTGTGGGCTCCACAGCCACTCTCTCTCTCTCTCTCTCTCCCATGGGCCCCACAGCCACTCCCCCTCCCCTGGGCCCCACAGCCACTCCTCCTCCCCTGGGCCCCACAGCCACTCCCCCTCCCCTGGGCCCCACTGCCACTCTCTCTCTCTCTCTTTCTCCTAGATCCCACAGCCACTCTCTCTCTCTCTCTCTCTCTCTCCTGGGCCCCACAGCCAATCTCTCTCTCACACTCTCCCCTGGGCCCCACAGCCACTGTGTCTCTCTCTCTCTCTCTCTCTCCTGAGCCCCACAGCCACTCTCCCTCTCTCACACTCCCCTGAGGCCCAAAGCCACTCTCTCTCTCTCTCCCTCCCCTGGGACCCACAGCCACATTCCCTCCCCTTGGCCCCACAGCCACTCTCACTCTCCCTCCTCCACAAGGCCCCAGAGACACTCTCTTTCTCTCCACCCCAAGGCCCCACAGTCACTCTCCCTCCCCTCGGCCCCACAGCCACTCTCTCTCCCGTGGGCCCCACAGCCACTCTCTCTACCGTGGGCCCCACAGCCACTCTCTCTCCTGTGGGCCCCACAGCCACTCTCTCTCCTGTGGGCCCCACAGCCACTCTCTCTTTCGTGGGCCCCACAGCCACTCTCTCTCCTATGGGCCCCACAGCCACTCTCTCTCCTATGGGTCCCACAGCCACTCTCTCTCCTATGGGCCCCACAGCCTCTCTCTCTCTCGTGGGCCCCACAGTCACTCTCCAACCAGTGGGCGCCACATCCACTCTCCCTCTCTCACCTCCCTGAGAAACACACCACTCTCTCTCTCTCTCTCTATCTGTCTCCCTCCCATGGGCCACACAGCCACGCCCCCTCCGATGGGCCACACAGCCAATCTCTCTCTCGCTCTCTCTCCTGGGCCCCACAGCCTCTCTCTCTTTCTCTCTCCCTCTCTCCTGGGCCGCACAGCCACTCTCTCTCTCCTGGGCCCCACATCCGCTCTCTCGCTCTCTCTCTCTCTGTCCTGGGCCACAGAGACACTCTCTCTTTCTCTATCTCTCTCCATCCCAAAGCCCCACAGCCTCTCTCTCTGTCTCTCCTCCTAAATTCCCCACAGCCACTCTCTCTCTCTCGCTCTCCCTCTCTCTCTCTCCTGGGTCCACAGCCACTCTCCCTCTCTCTCCTACTGAGCCCCAACAGCCACTCTCTCTCTCTTTCCCTCCCCTGAGCCCCACAACCACTCTCCCTCCCTCGGACCCACAGCCACTTCCCCTTCCCTGGGCCCCACAGCCACTGTCTCTCTCTCTCTCTCTCTCTCTCTCTGTCCTGGGCCCCACAACCTCTCTCTCTCCTTGGCCCCACAGCCACTCTCTCTCTCTCTCTCTCCCTGCCCTGGGCACCACAGCCACTCTCACTCTCTCTCTTCCAAAAGGCCCCAGAGACACTATCTCTCTCTCTCCGCCCCAAGGCCCCACAATCACTCTCCCTCCCCTGGGCACCAGAGCCACTCACTCTCCTGTGGGCCTCACAGCCACTCTCTCTCTCCTGGGCCCCAAAGACTCTCTCTCTCTATCTCTAGTGGGCCCCACAGCCACTTTCTCTATCTCTCCACCCCAAGGCCCTACAGCGACTCTCTCTCTCTCTCTCCCCCCTGGGCCCCAGAGCCTCTCTCTCTCTCTCGTTCTCTCTCTCTCTCCTGGGCGCAACAGCCACTCTCTCTTTCCCTCCCCTGAGCCCCACAGCCACTCTCCCTCCCTGGGAGCCACTTCCACTCCCCCACCCCTGAGCCCCACAGCCACTCTCTCTCTCTCCTGGGCCCCACAGCCACTCTCTCTCTCTCTCTCTCTCCTGGGCCACACAGCCACTCTGTCTCTCTCTCTCTCTCTCTCTCGGGTCCCACAGCCACTCTCTCTCTCTCTCTCTCCTGGGCCCCACAGCCACTCGAACACTCTCTCTTTCTCCTAGGCCCCACAGCCACACACTCTCTCTCTCTCTACCTCCTTCCCCTGGGCCCCACAGCCACTTTCTCTCATTCTCTCTCCCCTGGGCCCCAGAGCAACTCTCCTTCCACTGGGCCCCACAGCCACTCTCCCTCCCCTGTGCCCCAGAGCCATTCTCTCTCTCTCACTCCCCTGAGCACCACACCACTCTCTCTCTCTCCCTCCCATGTGCCCCACAGCCACTCCCCCTCCCCTGGGCACCACAGCCACTCTCTCTCTCTCTCTCTGTCCTGGGCCGCAGAGCCACTCTCTCTCTCTCTCTCTCTCTAGTGGGCCCCACAGCCACTTTCTCTATCTCTCCACCCCAAGGCCCTACAGCAACTCTCTCTCTCTCTTCTCTCTCTCTCCCCTGGGCCCCACAGCCACTCTCTCTCTCACTCTCCTGGGAACCACAGCCTCTCTCTCGCTATCTCTCTCTCTCTCTATCTCTCCTCCTGAAGGCCATACAGCCACATTCACTCCCGCTCCCCTGGGCCCCACAGCCACTCTCTCTCTCTCTCAATCTCCTGGATTCCATAGCCACTCTCTCTCTCTCGCTCTCTCTCACTTTCTATCCTGTGCCCCTTAGCCACTCTCCCTCTCTCTAATACTGAGCCCCACAGCCACTGTCTCTCTCTCTCCTGGGCCCCACAGCCACTCGAACACTCTCTCTTTCTCCTAGGCCCCACAGCCACTCCCTCTCTCTCTCTCTCTCCTGAACCCCCCAGCCACTCTTTCTCTCACTCTCTCTCTCCTTGGCCCAAAGGCCACTCTCTTCCTCTCTCACTCCTTCCCCTGGGCCCCACAGCCACTTTCTCTCTCTCTCTCCCTCCCCTGGGCCCCACAGCCACTCTCTCTCCCGTGGGCCCCACAGTCTCTCTCTCTCTCCTGGGCCCCACAGCCTCCCTCTCTTTCTCTTTCTCTCTCTTGGGCCCCACAGTCTCTCTCTCTCTCTCTCCTGGGCCCCACAGTCTCTCTCTCTCTCTCTCCTGGGCCCCACAGTCTCTCTCTCTCTCTCTCCAGGGCCCCACAGCCACTGTCTCTCTCTCTCTCTCTCTCTCTCTCTCGTGGGCCCCACAGCCACTATCTCTCTCTCTCTCTCCTAGGCCCCACAGCCTCTGTCTCTCTCTCTCTCTCTCCTAGGCCCCACAGCCTCTCTCTCTCTGTCCCGTCTCCCCACGGCCATTGTCTCTCTCTCTCTATCTCTCCCTCCAGGGCCCCACAGCCACTGTCTCTCTCTCTCTATCTCTCCCTCCAGGGCCCCACAGCCACTCTCTCTCTCTCTTTCTCTCTCCCCTGAGCCCCACAGCCACTCTTTCTCTCTCTCTCTCTCTCCTGGGCCCCACAGCTTTTCTCTCTTTCTCCCTCTCTCTCTTTCTCCTTGCCCGCACAGCCACTCTCTCTATCTCTCCTCCCCCATGCCACACAGCCACTCTATCTCTTCTCCCGAACGCCCCAAAGTTACTCTCTCTCTCTCTCTCCCCTGCGCCCCACAGCCACTCTCTCTCTCTCTCTCGGTCTCCTGTGCCCCACAGCCACTCTCTCTCTCTCTCGGTCTCCTGTGCCCCACAGCCTCTCTCTCTCTCTCTCCTGGGCCCCACAGCCTCTCTATCTCTCCTCCCCCATGCCCCACTGCCACTCTATCTCTTCTCCTGAAGGCCCCACCGCCACTGTCTCTCTCTCTCTCTCTCTCCTGGGCTCCATAGCCACTCTCTATCCCTCTCCCCCCTGGGCCCCACAGCCACTGTCTCTCTCTCTCTCTCCTGGGCTCCATAGCCACTCTCTCTATCTCTCCTCCCCCATGCCCCACAGCCACTCTATCTCTTCTCATTAACGCCCCACCGCCACAATCTCTCTCTCTCTCTCTCCCCCCTGGGCCCCACAGCCACTCTCTCTCTCGCTCTCTCTCTCCTGGGCCCCACAGCCACTCTCTCTCTCTCTCTCTCTCTCCTGGGCCCCACTGCCACTCTCTCTATCTCTCCTCCCCCATGCCACACAGTCACTCTATCTCTTCTCCCGAAGGCCCCAAAGCTACTCTCTCTCTCTCTCTCTCCCCTGCTCCCCACAGTCACTCTCTCTCTCTATCTCTCCCTCCAGGGCCCCACAGCCACTCTCTCTCTCTCTCTCTCTCTCTCTCCTGGGCCCCCCAGCCACTCTCTCTATCCATTTCCCCCCTGGGCCCCACAACCACTGTCTCTCTCTCTCTCTCTCTCTCTCACTCTCCCCTGGGCCCCACAGCCTCTCTCTCTCTCTCACTCTCCTCTGGGCCCCACATCCAATCTCTGTCTCCCTCTCTTTCTCTCTCACTCCTGGGCCCCACAGCCTCTCTCTCTGTCTGTCTCTATCGCTCTTGCCCCCCTGGGCCCCATAGGCGCTCTCTTTGTCTCTCCTGGGCCCCACAGCCTCTCTCCCTTTCTCTCCTGAGCCCCACAGCCAGTCTCTCTATCTCTCCTGCCCCATGCCCCACAGCCTCTCTCTCTCTCTCTCTCTCTGTCCTGTGCCCCACAGACACACTCTCTCTCTCTCACTCCCCTGGGCCCCACAGCCTCTCTTTCTCTCTCTCTGTCTCCCCTGGGCCCCACAGCCACTGTCTCTGTCTCTCTCTCTCTCTCTTGGGCCCCACATCCACTCTCTATCTCTGCTCCCCCATGGCCCACAGCTAATCTATCTCTTCTCCTGAAGGCCCCACCGCCACTCTCTTTCTCTCCCTCACTCTCCTCTGGGCCCCTCAGCCACTCTCTCTCTCTCTCTCCTGGGCCCCACAGCCCCTCTCTCTCTCACTCTCTCTCTCTCCTGGGCCCCACAGCCTCTCTCTCTCTCTCTCTCTCTCTCTCTCTCTCCTGGGCCCCACAGCCTCCCCCTCTCTCTCTCCTGGGCCCCACAGCCACTCTCTCTCTATCTCTCCTGGGCCTCACAGCCTCTCTCTCTCTCTCTGTGTCCTGGGCCCCACAGCCTCTCTCTCTGTCTCTCCTGGGTCCCACAGCTACTCTCTCTCTCTTTCTCCTAGACCCCACATCCACTCTCTCTATCTCTCCTCCCCCATGCCACACAGCCACTCTCTCCCTCACTCTCTCTCTGGGCCCCACAGCCACTCTATCTCTCTCTCTCTCTCTCCTGGGAGCCACAGAAACACTCTCCTTCACTCTCTCTCCTGGGCCCTACAGCCACTCTCCCTCTCTGTCCTGGGCCCCACAGCCACTCTCTCTCTCTCTCTCTGTCCTGGGCCCCACAGCCACTCGCTCTCTCTCTCTCTCTCTCCTGGGCCCCACAGCCCCTCTCTCTCTCTCTCTCCTGGGCCCCACAGCCTCTATCCCTTCTCTCTCTGTCCTGGGCCCCACAACCACTCTCTCTCTCTGTTTCTCTCTCTCTCGCTGTTGGGCCCCATAGCCTCTCTCTCTGTCTCTCCTGGGCCCCACAGCCACTCTCACTCTCTTTCTCCTGGACCCCACATCCACTCTCTCTATCTCTCCTCCCCCATGCCACACAGCCACTCTCTCCCTCACTCTCTCTCTGGGCCCCACAGCCACTCTATCTCTCTCTCTCTCTCTCCTGGGAGCCAGAGAAACACTCTCCTTCACTCTCTCTCCTTGGCCCCACAGCCACTCTCTCTCTCTCTCTCTCTCAGTCAACCGTGGGCCCCATAGTCATTCTCTCTTTCTCTCTCTCTCTCTCTCTCTCTCCAGGGCCCCACCGCCACTCTCTCCCTCGCTCTCTCTCTCCTGGGCCCCACTGCCACTCTCTCTATCTCTCCACCGAGATGCCACACAGCCACTCTATCTCTTCTCCCGAAGGCCCACCGCCAATCTCTCACTCTCTCTCTCTTTCGCCAGGGCCCCACAGCCAGTCTCTCTATCTCTCCTGCCCCATGCCCCACAGCCTCTCTCTCTCTCTCTCTCTCTGTCCTGTGCCCCACAGACACACTCTCTCTCTCTCACTCCCCTGGGCCCCACAGCCTCTCTCTCTCTCTCTCTCACTCTCCCCTGGGCCCCACAGCCACTCTCTCTCTCTTTCTCTCTCTCTGTCTCCCCTGGGCCCCACAGCCACTGTCTCTGTCTCTCTCTCTCTCTCCTGTGCCCCACAGACACACTCTCTCTCTCTCTCTCTCCTGGGCCCCACAGCCTCTCTCTCTTTCTCTCTCCCTCTACTGGGCCCCACATCCACTCTCTATCTCTGCTCCCCCATGGCCCACAGCTAATCTATCTCTTCTCCTGAAGGCCCCACCGCCACTCTCTTTCTCTCCCTCACTCTCCTCTGGGCCCCTCAGCCACTCTCCCTCTCTCTCTCTCTCTCCTGGGCCTCACAGCCACTCTCACTCTCTCTCTCCCTCTCTCTCTCTCCTGGGCCACACAGCCTCTCTCTCTATCTCTCCTCCGAGATGCCACACAGCCACTCTATCTCTTCTCCCGAAGGCCCACCGCCAATCTCTCACTCTCTCTCTCTTTCGCCAGGGCCCCACAGCCACTCTCTCTATCTCTCCTCCCCAATGCCACACAGCCACTCTCTCTCTTCTCCCGAAGGCCCCACCGCCACTCTCTCTCTCTCTCTCTCCTGGGCCCCACTGCCACTCTCTCTATCTCTCCTCCCCCATGCCACACAGCCACTCTATCTCTTCTCCCGAAGGCCCCAAAGCAACTCTCTTTCTCTCACTCTCCCCTGCACCCCACAGCCACTCTCTCTCTCTCTCTCTCTCTCTCCTGGGCCCCCCAGCCACTCTCTCTTTCTCTCTCTCTCCTGGGCCCCACAGCCACTCACTCTCTTTCTCTCTCCTGGGCCCCACAGCCCCATTCTCTCTCTCTCCCTCTCCCCTGGGCCACACAACCACTGACTCTCGCTCTCTCTCTCTCTCCTGGGCCCCACAGCCTCTCTCTCTCTCTCTCTCTCCTGGGCCCCACAGCCTCCCTCTCTCTCCTGGGCCCCACAGCCTCTCTCTCTGTCTCTCTCCTGGGCCCCACAGCCTCTATCTCTTTGTCTGTCCTGGGCCCCACAACCACTCTCTCTCTCTCTCTCTCTTGGGCCCCACAGCCACTCATTCTATCTCTCCTCCCCCATGCCACACAGCCACGCTCTCTCTCACCCTCTCTCCTGGGCACGACAGCGACACTCTCTCTCCTGGGAACCACAGCCACACTCTCCTTCTCTCTCTCTCCTGTACCCCAAAGCAATTCTCTCTCTCTGTCTACCGTGGGCCCCACAGTTAAACTCTCTTTCTCTCTCTCTCTCCCTCCGGCGCCCAACAGCCACTCTCTCTTTCTCTCTCTCTCTCTCCTGGGCCCCACAGCCACTCTATCTCTTTCTCTCTCTGTCTCCTGGGCCCCAGAGCCTCTCTCTCTCTCTCTCTCTACTGGGCCCCACATCTACTATTTCTCTCTCTCTCTCCTGGGCCCCAGAGCCTCTCTCTCTCACTCTCTCCTGGGCCCCACAGCCTCTCTCTATCTCTCTCTCTCTGTCTCTCCTGGGCTCCACAGCCTCTCTTTCTCTCTCTCTACTGGGCCCCACATCTACTATTTCTCTCTCTCTCTCCTGGGCCCCACAGCCTCTCTCTCTCACTCTCTCCTGGGCCCCACAGCCTCTCTCTCTCTCTCTCTTTCTCCTGGGCCCCACAGCCACTGACTCTCGCTCTCTCTCTCTCTCCAGGGCCCCAAAGCAACTCTCTCTCTCTCACTCTCCCCTGGGCCCCACAGTCACTCTCTGTTTCTCTCTGTCTCTCTCTCTCTCTCTCCTTGGCCCCACAGACACTTTCTCTCTCTCTCCTGGGCACCACAGCCACACTCTCTCTCTTTCTCTCTCTCTCCTGTGCCCCACAGCCTCTCTCTCTGTCTCTCTCCTGGGCCCCACAGCCTCTATCTCTTTGTCTGTCCTGAGCCCCACAACCACTCTCTCTCTCTCTCTCTCTCTCTCTTGGGCCCCACAGCCACTCATTCTATCTCTCCTCCCCCATGCCACACAGCCACGCTCTCTCTCACCCTCTCTCCTGGGCACGACAGTGACTCTCTCTCTCCTGGGAACCACAGCCACACTCTCCTTCTCTCTCTCTCCTGTACCCCAAAGCAATTCTCTCTCTCTGTCTACCGTGGGCTCCACAGTTAAACTCTCTTTCTCTCTCTCTCTCCCTCCGGCGCCCAACAGCCACTGTCTCTTTCTCTCTCTCTCTCTCTCCTGGGCCCCACAGCCACTCTCTCTATCTCTTTCTCTCTCTCTCCTGGGCCCCAGAGCCTCTCTCTCTCCCTCTCTCTCTCCTGGGCCCCAGAGCCTCTCTCTCTCACTCTCTCCTGGGCCCCACAGCCTCTCTCTATCTCTCTATCTCTCTATCTCTCTGTCTCTCCTGGGCTCCACAGCCTCTCTTTCTCTCTCTCTACTGGGCCCCACATCTACTATTTCTCTCTCTCTCTCCTGGGCCCCACAGCCTCTCTCTCTCACTCTCTCCTGGGCCCCACAGCCTCTCTCTCTTTCTCTCTATCCTGGGCCCCACAGCCTCTCTCTCTTTCTCTCTCTCTCTCTCCTGGGTCCCACATCCACTCTCTATCTCTCTCTCTATCTCTTCTCCTGAAGGCCCCACCGCCACTCTCTCTCTCTCTCTCTCTCTACTGGGCCCCACAGCCTCTATCTCTTCTCTCTTTGTCCTGGGCCCCACAGCCACTCTCTCTCTCCTGGGCCCCACAGCCTCTCTCTCTCTCTCTCTCCAGGGCCCCACCGCCACTCTCTCCCTCGCTCTCTCTCTCCTGGGCCCCACTGCCACTCTCTCTATCTCTCCACCGAGATGCCACACAGCCACTCTATCTCTTCTCCCGAAGGCCCACCGCCAATCTCTCACTCTCTCTCTCTTTCGCCAGGGCCCCACAGCCAGTCTCTCTATCTCTCCTGCCCCATGCCCCACAGCCTCTCTCTCTCTCTCTCTCTGTCCTGTGCCCCACAGACACACTCTCTCTCTCTCACTCCCCTGGGCCCCACAGCCTCTCTCTCTCTCTCTCTCACTCTCCCCTGGGCCCCACAGCCACTCTCTCTCTCTTTCTCTCTCTCTGTCTCCCCTGGGCCCCACAGCCACTGTCTCTGTCTCTCTCTCTCTCTCCTGTGCCCCACAGACACACTCTCTCTCTCTCTCTCTCCTGGGCCCCACAGCCTCTCTCTCTTTCTCTCTCCCTCTACTGGGCCCCACATCCACTCTCTATCTCTGCTCCCCCATGGCCCACAGCTAATCTATCTCTTCTCCTGAAGGCCCCACCGCCACTCTCTTTCTCTCCCTCACTCTCCTCTGGGCCCCTCAGCCACTCTCCCTCTCTCTCTCTCTCTCCTGGGCCTCACAGCCACTCTCACTCTCTCTCTCCCTCTCTCTCTCTCCTGGGCCCCACAGCCTCTCTCTCTATCTCTCCTCCGAGATGCCACACAGCCACTCTATCTCTTCTCCCGAAGGCCCACCGCCAATCTCTCACTCTCTCTCTCTTTCGCCAGGGCCCCACAGCCACTCTCTCTATCTCTCCTCCCCAATGCCACACAGCCACTCTCTCTCTTCTCCCGAAGGCCCCACCGCCACTCTCTCTCTCTCTCTCTCCTGGGCCCCACTGCCACTCTCTCTATCTCTCCTCCCCCATGCCACACAGCCACTCTATCTCTTCTCCCGAAGGCCCCAAAGCAACTCTCTTTCTCTCACTCTCCCCTGCACCCCACAGCCACTCTCTCTCTCTCTCTCTCTCTCTCCTGGGCCCCCCAGCCACTCTCTCTTTCTCTCTCTCTCCTGGGCCCTACAGCCACTCACTCTCTTTCTCTCTCCTGGGCCCCACAGCCCCATTCTCTCTCTCTCCCTCTCCCCTGGGCCACACAACCACTGACTCTCGCTCTCTCTCTCTCTCCTGGGCCCCACAGCCTCTCTCTCTCTCTCTCTCTCCTGGGCCCCACAGCCTCCCTCTCTCTCCTGGGCCCCACAGCCTCTATCTCTTTGTCTGTCCTGGGCCCCACAACCACTCTCTCTCTCTCTCTCTCTTGGGCCCCACAGCCACTCATTCTATCTCTCCTCCCCAATGCCACACAGCCACGCTCTCTCTCACCCTCTCTCCTGGGCACGACAGTGACTCTCTCTCTCCTGGGAACCACAGCCACACTCTCCTTCTCTCTCTCTCCTGTACCCCAAAGCAATTCTCTCTCTCTGTCTACCGTGGGCCCCACAGTTAAACTCTCTTTCTCTCTCTCTCTCCCTCCGGCGCCCAACAGCCACTCTCTCTTTCTCTCTCTCTCTCTCTCCTGGGCCCCACAGCCACTCTCTCTATCTCTTTCTCTCTCTGTCTCCTGGGCCCCAGAGCCTCTCTCTCTCTCTCTCTCTACTGGGCCCCACATCTACTATTTCTCTCTCTCTCTCTCCTGGGCCCCAGAGCCTCTCTCCATCTCTCTCTCTCTCTCTCCTGGGCCCCACAGCCTCTCTCTATCTCTCTCTCTCTGTCTCTCCTGGGCTCCACAGCCTCTCTTTCTCTCTCTCTACTGGGCCCCACATCTACTATTTCTCTCTCTATCTCCTGGGCCCCACAGCCTCTCTCTCTCACTCTCTCCTGGGCCCCACAGCCTCTCTCTCTCTCTCTCTTTCTCCTGGGCCCCACAGCCACTCTCTCTCTCTCCCTCTCCCCTGGGCCACACAACCACTGACTCTCGCTCTCTCTCTCTCTCCAGGGCCCCAAAGCAACTCTCTCTCTCTCACTCTCCCCTGGGCCCCACAGTCACTCTCTGTTTCTCTCTGTCTCTCTCTCTCTCTCTCCTTGGCCCCACAGACACTTTCTCTCTCTCTCCTGGGCACCACAGCCACACTCTCTCTCTTTCTCTCTCTCTCCTGTGCCCCACAGCCTCTCTCTCTGTCTCTCTCCTGGGCCCCACAGCCTCTATCTCTTTGTCTGTCCTGAGCCCCACAACCACTCTCTCTCTCTCTCTCTCTCTTGGGCCCCACAGCCACTCATTCTATCTCTCCTCCCCCATGCCACACAGCCACGCTCTCTCTCACCCTCTCTCCTGGGCACGACAGTGACTCTCTCTCTCCTGGGAACCACAGCCACACTCTCCTTCTCTCTCTCTCCTGTACCCCAAAGCAATTCTCTCTCTCTGTCTACCGTGGGCTCCACAGTTAAACTCTCTTTCTCTCTCTCTCTCCCTCCGGCGCCCAACAGCCACTGTCTCTTTCTCTCTCTCTCTCTCTCCTGGGCCCCACAGCCACTCTCTCTATCTCTTTCTCTCTCTCTCCTGGGCCCCAGAGCCTCTCTCTCTCCCTCTCTCTCTCCTGGGCCCCAGAGCCTCTCTCTCTCACTCTCTCCTGGGCCCCACAGCCTCTCTCTCTTTCTCTCTATCCTGGGCCCCACAGCCTCTCTCTCTTTCTCTCTCTCTCTCTCCTGGGTCCCACATCCACTCTCTATCTCTCTCTCTATCTCTTCTCCTGAAGGCCCCACCGCCACTCTCTCTCTCTCTCTCTCTCTACTGGGCCCCACAGCCTCTATCTCTTCTCTCTTTGTCCTGGGCCCCACAGCCACTCTCTCTCTCCTGGGCCCCACAGCCTCTCTCTCTCTCTCTCTCTCTCCTGGGCCCCACAGCCACTCTCTCTCTCTCTCCTGGGCCCCACAGCCTCTCTCTCTGTCTCTCCTGGGCCCTACAGCCACTCTCTCTCTCTTTCTCCTGGACCCCATATCCACTCTCTCTATCTCTCCTCCCCCATGCCACACAGCCACTCTCTCCCTCAATCTCTCTCTGGGCCCCACAGCCACTCTATCTCTCTCTCTCTCTCTCTCTCCTGGGAGCCACAGAAACACTCTCCTTCACTCTCTCTCCTTGGCCCCACAGCCTCTCTCTCTCTCTCTCTCCCTCTCTCTCACTCTACCGTGGGCCCCATAGTCATTCTCTCTTTCTCTCTCTCTCTCTCTCTTTCCAGGGCCCCACAGCCACTATCTCCCTCGCTCTCCCTCCTAGGCCCCACAGCCACACTCTCCCTCTCTCTCTCTCTCTCCTGGGCCTCACTGCCACTCTCTCTATCTCTCCTCCGAGATGCCACACAGCCACTCTATCTCTTCTCTCGAAGGCCCCACCGCCACTCTCTGTCTCTCTCTCTGTCTCCTTGGCCCCACTGCCACTCTCTCTATCTCTCCTCCCCCATGCCACACAGCCACTCTATCTCTTCTCCCGAAGGCCCCAAAGCAACTCTCTTTCTCTCACTCTCCCCTGCACCCCACAGCCACTCTCTCTCTCTCTCTCTCTCTCTCTCTCTCCTGGGCCCCACAGCCTCTCTCTCTCTCTCTCCTGGGCCCCACAGCCACTCTCTCTTTCTCTCTCTCTCCTGGGACCCACAGCCACTCACTCTCTTTCTCTCTCCTGGGCCCCACAGCCCCATTCTCTCTCTCTCTCTCCCCTGGGCCTCACAGCCTCTATCTCTTTGTCTGTCCTGGGCCCCACAACCACTCTCTCTCTCTCTCTCTCTTGGGCCCCACAGCCACTCATTCTATCTCTCCTCCCCCATGCCACACAGCCACGCTCTCTCTCACCCTCACTCCTGGGCACGACAGCGACACTCTCTCTCCTGGGAACCACAGCCACACTCTCCTTCTCTCTCTCTCCTGTACCCCAAAGCAGTTCTCTCTCTCTGTCTACCGTGGGCCCCACAGTTAAACTCTCTTTCTCTCTCTCTCTCCCTCCGGCGCCCAACAGCCACTCTCTCTTTCTCTCTCTCTCTCTCTCTCTCTCTCTCCTGGGCCCCACAGCCATTCTCTCTATCTCTTTCTCTCTCTCTCTCCTGGGCCCCAGAGCCTCTCTCTCTCTCTCTCTACTGGGCCCCACATCTACTATTTCTCTCTCTCTCTCCTGGGCCCCAGAGCCTCTCTCTCTCACTCTCTCCTGGGCCCCACAGCCTCTCTCTATCTCTCTCTCTCTCTGTCTCTCTCCTGGGCCCCACAGCCTCTCTTTCTCTCTCTCTACTGGGCCCCACATCTACTATTTCTCTCTCTCTCTCCTGGGCCCCACAGCCTCTCTCCCTCACTCTCTCCTGGGCCCCACAGCCTCTCTCTCTCTCTCTTTCTCCTGGGCCCCAAAGCAACTCTCTCTCTCTCACTCTCCCCTGGGCCCCACAGTCACTCTCTCTTTCTCTCTGTCTCTCTCTCTCTCGCTCCTTGGCCCCACAGACACTTTCTTTCTCTCTCCTGGGCACCACAGCCACTCTCTCTCTCCCTCTCTCCCCTGGGAGCCACAGCCTCTCTCTCTCTCTCTCACTCTCCTCTGGGCCCCACATCCAATCTCTGTCTCCCTCTCTTTCTCTCTCGCTCCTGGGCCCCACAGCCCCTCTCTCTGTCTGTCTCTATCGCTCTCGCCCCCCTGGGCCCCACAGCCTCTCTCTCTGTCTGTCTCTATCGCTCTTGCCCCCCTGGGCCCCATAGGCGCTCTCTCTGTCTCTCCTGGGCCCCACAGCCACTCTCTCTCTCTCCTGGGCCCCACATCCACTCTCTCTATCCCTCCTCCCCCATGCCACACAGCCACTCTCTCCCTCACTCTCTCTCTGGGCCCCACAGCCACTCTATCTCTCTCTCCCTCTCTCTCTCTCTCCTCGGAGCCACAGAAACACTCTCCTTCAATCTCTCTCCTGGGCCCCACAGCCACTCTCTCTCTCTCTCTCTCTCACTCTACCGTGGGCCCCACCGCCTCTCTCTCTCTCTCTCTCTCTCCTGAGCCCCACAGCCTCTCTCTCTTTTTCTCTCTCTATCTCCTGGACCCGCACAGCCTCTCTCTCTATCTCTCCTCCCCCATACCCCACAGCCACTCTAGCTCTTCTCCTGAAGGCCCCACCGCCACTCTCACTCTCTCTCTCTTTCTCTCCTGGGCCCCCCAGCCATTGTCTCTCTCTCTCTCTCTCCCCTGGGCCCCACAGCCACTGCCTCTCTCTTTCTCTCTCTGTCTCTCTCCTGGGCCACACAGCCTCTCTCTCTGTCTCACTATCTCTCTCTCCTGGGCCCCTCAGCCACTCACTCTCTCTCTCTCCTGGGCCCCACAGCCACTCTTTCTCTCTCACTCTCCTCTGGGCCCCACTGCCAATCTCTGTCTCCCTCTCTCTCTCTTTCTGTCTCCTGGGCCCCACAGCCACTCTCTCTCCTGGGCCCCACAGCCACTCTCTCTATCTCTCCTCCCTCATGCCCCACAGCCACTCTATCTCTTCTCCTGAAGGCCCCACCACCACTCTCTCTGTCTCTCTCCACGGCCCCCCGGCCACTCTCTCTCTCCCTCTCCCCACTGGGCCCCACAGCCACTCTCTCTCTCTCTCTCTCTCCTGTGCCCCACAGCATCTCTCTCTGTCTCACTCTCCTCTGGGCCCCACAGCCAATCTCTGTCTCCTTCGCTCTCTCTCTCTCCTGGGCCCCACAGCCACTCTCTCTCTCTCTCCTCTGGGACCCACAGCCAATCTCTGTCTCCCTCTCTCTCCTGGGCCACTCTTTCTCTCTGTCTCTCTCCGTCTCCTGGGCCCCAAAGTCTCTCTCTCTCTCTTTCTCTCTCTCTCTCTCCAGGGCCCCACATCCACTCTCTATCTCTGCTCCCCGATGCCCCACAGCCACTCTATCTCTTCTCCTGAAGGCCCCACCGCCACTCTCTCTCTCTCTCTTTTCACTCTCCTCTGGGCCCCTCAGCCACTCTCTCGCTCTCTCTCTATCTCTCTCCCTCTCCTGGGCCCCACAGCCTCTCTCTCTCTCTCTCTCTCCTGGGCCCCACAACCACTCTCTCTCTCTCTCTCTATCTCTCTCCCTCTCCTGGGCCCCACAGCCTCTCTCTCTCTCTCTCTCTCTCCTGGGCCCCACAGCCTCTCTCTCTCTCTCTCTCTCTCCTGGGCCCCACAACCACTCTCTCTCTGTTTCTCTCTCTCTCCCCGCTGGGCCCCATAGCCTCTCTCTCTGTCTCTCCAGGGCCCTTAAGCCACTCTCGCTCTCTTTCTCCTGGACCCCACATCCACTCTCTCTATCTCTCCTCCCCCATGCCACACAGCCACTCTCTCCCTCACTCTCTCTCTGGGCCCCACAGCCACTCTCTCTCTCTCTCTCTCTCTCCTCGGAGCCACAGAAACACTCTCCTTCACTCTCTCTCCTGGGCCCCACAGCCACTCTCTCTCTCTCTCTCTCACTCTACCGTGGGCCCCATAGTCATTCTCTTTTTCTCTCTCTCTCTCTCTCTCTCTCTGTCTCCAGGGCCCCACAGCCACTCTTTCTCTCTCACTCTCCTCTGGGCCCCACCGCCTCTCTCTCTCTCTCTCTCCTGAGCCCCACAGCCTCTCTCTATTTTCTCTCTCTATCTCCTGGACCCGCACAGCCTCTCTCTCTATCTCTCCTCCCCCATGCCCCACAGCCACTCTAGCTCTTCTCCTGAAGGCCCCACCGCCACTCTCTCTCTCTCTCTCTCTCCAGGGCCCCCCAGCCATTGTCTCTCTCTCTCTCACTCCCCTGGGCCCCACAGCCACTGCCTCTCTCTTTCTCTCTCTGTCTCTCTCCTGGGCCACACAGCCTCTCTCTCTGTCTCACTATCTCTCTCTCCTGGGCCCCTCAGCCACTCACTCTCTCTCTCTCTCCTGGGCCCCACAGCCACTCTTTCTCTCTCACTCTCCTCTGGGCCCCACTGCCAATCTCTGTCTCCCTCTCTCTCTCTTTCTGTCTCCTGGGCCCCACAGCCACTCTCTCTCCTGGGCCCCACAGCCACTCTATCTCTCCTCCCTCATGCCCCACAGCCACTCTATCTATATCTCTCTCTCTCTCTCTTGGGCCCCACAGCCACTCTCTCTCTCTCTCCTGGGCCCCACAGCCACTCTTTCGCTCTCACTCTCCTCTTGGCCCCACAGCCACACTCTGTCTCCCTCTCTCTCTCTCTCTCTCTCCTGGGCCCCACTGCCACTCACTCTCTCTTTCTCTCTCTCTCCTGGGCCCCACAGCATCTCTCTCTGTCTCACTCTCCTCTGGGCCCCACAGCCAATCTCTGTCTCCTTCGCTCTCTCTCTCTCCTGGGCCCCACAGCCACTCTCTCTCTCTCTCCTCTGGGACCCACAGCCAATCTCTGTCTCCCTCTCTCTCCTGGGCCACACTGCCTCTCTCTCTCCTGGGCCGCACAGACTCTATCTCTCATCTCTCTGTCCTGGACCCCACATCCACTCTCTCTATCTCTCTGCCCCCATGCCACACAGCCACTCTCTCCCTCACTCTCTCTCTGGGCCCCACAGCCACTCTATCTCTCTCTCTCTCTCTCTCTCTCCTGGGAGCCACAGAAACACTCTCCTTCACTCTCTCTCCTTGGCCCCACAGCGTCTCTCTCTCTCTCTCTATCTCTCTCTCTCTCTCTCACTCTACCGTGGGCCCCATAGTCATTCTCTCTTTCTCTCTCTCTCTCTCTCTCTCTCCTGGGCCCCACTGCCACTCTCTCTTTTTCTCTCTCATCTCTCCCCTGGGCCCCACAGCCACTCTTTCTCTCTGTCTCTCTCTGTCTCCTGGGCCCCAAAGTCTCTCTCTCTCTCCTGGGCCCCACATCCACTCTCTATCTCTGCTCCCCGATGCCCCACAGCCACTCTATCTCTTCTCCTGAAGGCCCCACCGCCACTCTCTCTCTCTCTCTTTCTCACTCTCCTCTGGGCCCCTCAGCCACTCTCTCTCTCTCTCTCTATCTCTCTCCCTCTCCTGGGCCCCACAGCCTCTCTCTCTCTCTCTCTCTCTCCTGGGCCCCACAACCACTCTCTCTCTCTCTCTATCTCTCTCCCTCTCCTGGGCCCCACAGCCTTTCTCTCTCTCTCTCTCTCCTGGGCCCCACAGCCTCTCTCTCTCTCTCTCCTGGGCCCCACAACCACTCTCTCTCTGTTTCTCTCTCTCTCCCCGCTGGGCCCCATAGCCTCTCTCTCTGTCTCTCCAGGGCCCTTAAGCCACTCTCTCTCTCTTTCTCCTGGACCCCACATCCACTCTCTCTATCTCTCCTCCCCCATGCTACACAGCCACTCTCTCCCTCACTCACTCTCTGGGCCCCACAGCCACTCTATTTCTCTCTCCCTCTCTCTCTCTCTCTCCTCGGAGCCACAGAAACACTCTCCTTCACTCTCTCTCCTGGGCCCCACAGCCACTCTCTCTCTCTCTCTCTCACTCTACCGTGGGCCCCATAGTCATTCTCTCTTTCTCTCTCTCTCTCTCTCTCTCTGTCTCCAGGGCCCCACAGCCACTCTTTCTCTCTCACTCTCCTCTGGGCCCCACCGCCTCTCTCTCTCTCTCTCTCTCTCTCCTGGGCCCCACAGCCCCTCTCTCTCTCTCTCTCCTGGGCCCCACAGCCTCTATCCCTTCTCTCTCTGTCCTGGGCCCCACAACCACTCTCTCTCTCTGTTTCTCTCTCTCTCGCTGTTGGGCCCCATAGCCTCTCTCTCTGTCTCTCCTGGGCCCCACAGCCACTCTCTCTCTCTCCTGGGCCCCACATCCACTCTCCTTATCCCTCCTCCCCCATGCCACACAGCCACTCTCTCCCTCACTCTCTCTCTGGGCCCCACAGCCACTCTATCTCTCTCTCCCTCTCTCTCTCTCTCCTCGGAGCCACAGAAACACTCTCCTTCAATCTCTCTCCTGGGCCCCACAGCCACTCTCTCTCTCTCTCTCTCTCACTCTACCGTGGGCCCCACCGCCTCTCTCTCTCTCTCTCTCTCTCTCCTCTGGGACCCACAGCCAATCTCTGTCTCCCTCTCTCTCCTGGGCCACACTGCCTCTCTCTCTCCTGGGCCGCACAGACTCTATCTCTCATCTCTCTGTCCTGGACCCCACATCCACTCTCTCTATCTCTCTGCCCCCATGCCACACAGCCACTCTCTCCCTCACTCTCTCTCTGGGCCCCACAGCCACTCTATCTCTCTCTCTCTCTCTCTCTCTCCTGGGAGCCACAGAAACACTCTCCTTCACTCTCTCTCCTTGGCCCCACAGCGTCTCTCTCTCTCTCTCTATCTCTCTCTCTCTCTCTCACTCTACCGTGGGCCCCATAGTCATTCTCTCTTTCTCTCTCTCTCTCTCTCTCTCTCCTGGGCCCCACTGCCACTCTCTCTTTTTCTCTCTCATCTCTCCCCTGGGCCCCACAGCCACTCTTTCTCTCTGTCTCTCTCTGTCTCCTGGGCCCCAAAGTCTCTCTCTCTCTCCTGGGCCCCACATCCACTCTCTATCTCTGCTCCCCGATGCCCCACAGCCACTCTATCTCTTCTCCTGAAGGCCCCACCGCCACTCTCTCTCTCTCTCTTTCTCACTCCCCTCTGGGCCCCTCAGCCACTCTCTCTCTCTCTCTCTATCTCTCTCCCTCTCCTGGGCCCCACAGCCTCTCTCTCTCTCTCCTGGGCCCCACAACCACTCTCTCTCTCTCTCTATCTCTCTCCCTCTCCTGGGCCCCACAGCCTTTCTCTCTCTCTCTCTCTCCTGGGCCCCACAGCCTCTCTCTCTCTCTCTCCTGGGCCCCACAACCACTCTCTCTCTGTTTCTCTCTCTCTCCCCGCTGGGCCCCATAGCCTCTCTCTCTGTCTCTCCAGGGCCCTTAAGCCACTCTCTCTCTCTTTCTCCTGGACCCCACATCCACTCTCTCTATCTCTCCTCCCCCATGCTACACAGCCACTCTCTCCCTCACTCACTCTCTGGGCCCCACAGCCACTCTATTTCTCTCTCCCTCTCTCTCTCTCTCTCCTCGGAGCCACAGAAACACTCTCCTTCACTCTCTCTCCTGGGCCCCACAGCCACTCTCTCTCTCTCTCTCTCACTCTACCGTGGGCCCCATAGTCATTCTCTCTTTCTCTCTCTCTCTCTCTCTCTCTGTCTCCAGGGCCCCACAGCCACTCTTTCTCTCTCACTCTCCTCTGGGCCCCACCGCCTCTCTCTCTCTCTCTCTCTCTCTCCTGGGCCCCACAGCCCCTCTCTCTCTCTCTCTCCTGGGCCCCACAGCCTCTATCCCTTCTCTCTCTGTCCTGGGCCCCACAACCACTCTCTCTCTCTGTTTCTCTCTCTCTCGCTGTTGGGCCCCATAGCCTCTCTCTCTGTCTCTCCTGGGCCCCACAGCCACTCTCTCTCTCTCCTGGGCCCCACATCCACTCTCTCTATCCCTCCTCCCCCATGCCACACAGCCACTCTCTCCCTCACTCTCTCTCTGGGCCCCACAGCCACTCTATCTCTCTCTCCCTCTCTCTCTCTCTCCTCGGAGCCACAGAAACACTCTCCTTCAATCTCTCTCCTGGGCCCCACAGCCACTCTCTCTCTCTCTCTCTCTCACTCTACCGTGGGCCCCACCGCCTCTCTCTCTCTCTCTCTCTCTCCTGAGCCCCACAGCCTCTCTCTCTTTTTCTCTCTCTATCTCCTGGACCCGCACAGCCTCTCTCTCTATCTCTCCTCCCCCATACCCCACAGCCACTCTAGCTCTTCTCCTGAAGGCCCCACCGCCACTCTCTCTCTCTCTCTCTTTCTCTCCTGGGCCCCCCAGCCATTGTCTCTCTCTCTCTCACTCCCCTGGGCCCCACAGCCACTGCCTCTCTCTTTCTCTCTCTGTCTCTCTCCTGGGCCACACAGCCTCTCTCTCTGTCTCACTATCTCTCTCTCCTGGGCCCCTCAGCCACTCACTCTCTCTCTCTCCTGGGCCCCACAGCCACTCTTTCTCTCTCACTCTCCTCTGGGCCCCACTGCCAATCTCTGTCTCCCTCTCTCTCTCTTTCTGTCTCCTGGGCCCCACAG
>JANJGN010000016.1:93977719-93980124 GCA_026770705.1 Isurus oxyrinchus
GGCCCCACAGCCACACCGTCCCTCTCTCCAGGGCCCCACAGCCACCTCTCTCCCTCGCTCTCCCTCCTGGGCCCCACACCCACACTTCTCCCTCTCTCTCTCTCTCTCTCTCTCCTGGGCCTCACTGCCACTCTCTCTATCTCTCCTCCGAGATGCCACACAGCCACTCTATCTCTTCTCCCGAAGGCCCCACCACCACTCTCTCACTCTCTCTCTCACTCTCCTGGGCCCCACTGCCCACTCTCTCTATCTCTCCTCCCCCATGCCACACAGCCACTCTATCTCTTCTCCTGAAGGCCCCACCGCCATTCTCTCTCTCTCTCTCTCTCTGGGCCCCACATCCACTCTCTATCTCTGCTCCCCGATGCCCCACAGCCACTCTATCTCTTCTCCTGAAGGCCCCACCGCCACTCTCCTCTCTCTCACTCTCCTCTGGGCCCCTCAGCCACTCTCTCTCTATCTCTATCTCTCTCTCTCCTGGGCCTCAAAGCCTCTCTCTCTCTCTCTCTCTCTCTCCTGGGCCCCACAGCCTCTATCTCTTCTCTCTCTGTCCTGGGCCCCACAGCCACTCTCTCTCTCTCTCCTGGCCCCACAGCCTCTCTCTCTCTCTCTCTCTCTCTCTCTATCCTGGGCCCCACAACCACTCTCTCTCTCTGTTTCTCTCTCTCTCCCCGCTGGGCCCCACAGCCTCTCTCTCTGTCTCTCCAGGGCCCTACAGCCACTCTCTCTCTCTTTCTCCTGGACCCCACATCCACTCTCTCTATCTCTCCTCCCCCATGCCACACAGCCACTCTCTCCCTCACTCTCTCTCTGGCCCCACAGCCACTCTATCTCTCTCTCCCTCTCTCTCTCTCTCTCTCCTGGGAGCCACAGAAACACTCTCCTTCACTCTCTCTCCTGCGCCCCACAGCCACTCTCTCTATCTCTCCTCCCCTGTGCCCCACAGCCACTCTATCTCTTCTCCTGAAGGCCCCACTGCCACTCTCTCTCTCTCTCTCTCTCTCCAGGGCCCCACAGCCACTCTCTCTCTCTCTCTCTCACTCCTGGCCCCACAACATCTCTCTCTGTCTATCTATCTCTCCCTCCTGGGCCCCACAGCCTCTCTCTCTCTCTCACTCTCCTCTGGGCCCCACAGCCAATCTCTGTCTCCCTCTCTCTCTGTTTCCTGGGCCACACAGCTACTCTCTCTCCTGGGTCCCACAGCCAAACTCTCTTTCTCTCTCTCTCCTAGTCCCACAGCCACTCTCTCTCTGTCTCTCTCTCTCTCTCTCTCTCTCCCCCCCACCCCCCACCCACCCCTGGACAACACAGCTTCTCTCTCTGTCTCCCCTGGGCCCCACAGCCAACCATTCTCTGTCTATCTCTCCTGGGCCCCACAGCCACTCTCTTCCTCGCTCTCTCTCCTCTGGGCCCCACAGCCACTCTTTCTCTCTGTCTATCTCTCCTGGGCCCCACTGCCACTCTCTTCCTCACTCTCTCCTCCTGGGCCCCACAGCCACTCTCTCTTTCTCTCTCTCTCTCTCTCTATCCTGGGCCCCCCAGTCACTCTCTCGCTCTCTCTCTCTCACTGGGTCCCACAGCCACTGTCTCTCTCTCTCTCTCTCTCTCACTCCCTTCAGGGCCCCACAGCCTCTCTCTCTTTCTCTCTTTCTCTCTCTCTTGGGCCCCACGGCCACTCTCTCTCTCTCCCGGGCCCCCACAGCCTCTCTCTCTGTCTCTCTATCTCTCCCTCCTGGGCCCCACAGCCTCTCTCTCTCTTTCTTCTGGGCCCCAAAGCCACTCTCTCTCTCTTACTCTCCCTCTGGTCCCCACAGCTAATCTCTGTCTCGTTCTCTCTCTCTGTCTCCTGGCCCCACAGCTACAATTTCACTCTCTCCTGGGTCCCACAATCAATCTCTGTCTCCCTCTCTCTCTCTCTATCTCTCCTGGGCCCCACAGCCACTGTCTATCTCTCTCTCTCCTGGGCCTCAAAGCAACTCTCTCTCTCACTCTCCCCTGGGCCCCACAGTCACTCTCTCTGTGTCTCCCCTGGGCCCCACAGCCAATCTTTCTCTCTGTCTATCTCTCCTGGGCCACACAACCACTCTCTCTCTCTCTCTCTCTCTCCTGTGCACCACAGCCACTCTCTCTCTCTATCTGCTGGCACCCACGGCCACTCTCTCTTTCTCCTGGGCCCGCAGTCACACTCTTCCTCTCTCTCTCTCTCCCCCTGGGTCCCAAAGCAACTGTCTCTCTCTCTCCTGAGTCCCACAGCCCCACTCTCTCTTTCTCTCTACCCCCCATGCCCCTCAGCCACTCTATCTCTTCTCCTGAAGGCCCCACCGCCACTCTCTCTCTCCCACTGCCCCCTGGGCCCCACAGCCACTGTCTCTCTCTCTCTCACTCTCTCCTGGGCCCCACTACTA